>SNQJ01S0062686.1:2896-18555 GCA_010110895.2 Picea sitchensis
CTCATGCCTCAATTTGAATTATGAGTGAAAAGTTACAAGAATTTCATGCTGCATTTCCACTCTTTTATTGCTACATAAATCTATTTATTAATTTCTAGAAGATTTTATTGCTCAATTCAAATTTATGGGTGGACAAATGTCTTATAATCCTCAAGACGTTTCCAAATACTATCCTCTTCCTCAAATCCGAGCTCCGTGATGAAAGTTATGGCTTCTTGAAAAAGCAATTTTCACCCATTATTTGTGCATTTTCTCTACTGGTGCAATTTTATTGAAATGCCAACTTCTATCAACTACAGACATAGATCATAATAACAATAGGTAATTCATAACAACTCTCGAAATTTCAATCTGATGTTCCAGTAAAAAACTACAACAATCTGAAATCTACAACTTTGTCCTTTTTCAATCCTTTTCCAGACTAGAATTTTTTGCAGAACTAGCTATCTCTCGATATGTGCACTTTTACAAAGATTTCACTAAATCAAAGTTGTTTGTCTTGATGCGTATATAAAAATTTGACTAAATAAATTTTTCCAGTGTTGTGATCTAGGGTCACTTTTCCTTCTTCGAAAATCTCAAAAATCCCCAAAAATTGCCCTGAAATAGTGGATTTTGGCTTATTTCGATGTTCCCATTCCAATCCCCATAGGATTTATTCAGTTCCTTCATGGGTTATTTATGTGTCTACGTTTTGGACTCTCCCCAAGAGTTTCAGCTTAATTGGACTTATTTCAATGATCAAGACCCAGATCTTTAAAAACCACTATTTTGCATTTTTTGCCAAATTCAAGCATAATTGGACAAGGGACCTCTATGGTGATTTTGTATACCTCCTCTCTGTGGAAAAAACCCATAAGTTTCATCCCAATCCGATGTAATTTCTCTAGTTATGGCCAAAATAAGAAAATGGCTTCAGACTTAGTTTTTTTTTTTTTTTTAATTGTGGAACAATTTTGCCTACGTGTAATCTGCATCGTCGATCTCAGGTTGGAAGCGATCTGGACCATTGATCTATTCTCTATCAGCCATTGACTACAAACGTTCTCCTTTGGCACGCACAATACTTCCCCAAATTGTCGACCCGACCCTTGACCATCAACCCAACTCCCCGATGACCGACTTGCACACAACTCCAAATTGATTGACATAGTCGTCGATTGTCTACGATCTTTGTTGGAGAATGGAATTCCCAACAACTTTGGCTGACACCCAACCATCGGCCCATCGACAATCAATGATTCTCGATGGTTTTTGAAAACACTTCCTCAATTCGGCTAACCCAACCACCAACCGTCGACCATCTCTATTGGCTTACGTGGCATGACACGTGGATGATGACATCATCACCCTCTCCCTCCATTGACCATCGACTAATTCTCTTAGACGATCCGAACACCTCACTGAATTGGTCGATGCGTGACCATTGATGCGTCGGTCATCGATGACTTCTCTTGCTTGATTCAAAACACTTCGTCGAATCTGTTGACGCCTGACCACCATCCCATCGGCCATTGACAATTTTCATTGACGATTGAAAACACTTCGGTGGATTTGACCAACCTCGACCGTCGGCCATCGATAGTTAGAGATGTCTTATGGTCAAACCAAACTCTTCGCCCTTTCGGCCAACTCAACCATTGACCGTCGATGATTTCTCTTGGCAATTTCCAACACTTAGGAAAATTTCAACATTTCTCTAATTGATCTAGACCGTAAATATGATCCATTTCACAACCCCCAATTTAATCCTAGCCATTGATCTCATCAACCTTTCAAATGGTCGAATCCTTATGATTTTTTAAATTTGTCAAAGTGAATCTCAACCGTTGATCTTGAGATCAAATGCGATTTTGGTCGTTGATTCACCAAACTGCCTGCAACTCTACAGGCTGCCATTAAAACTCAAATTTTGACCATTCCAGGTTGAATTTCGATCCACAACTTCACCACTCTACTCCATTAACCCTCTTAAATCGTCCGAAGTGATTAAAACTCATATTTCACTCACAAAATTAGGGATTTCTGTTTAAAATCTTCGTTTTTCCCCAAACTCGTCACAGACAAAATCTGCAGTGATGAATTTCACGAATTCGTAGCCATCTTGGCCCATACAAGCCGAATGTTTGAACCATAGGCTCTGCTACCATAATGTAACGTCTCCCAACCCATCTGAGGGACATTACGGTGCAAAATACTCATAAAAATGAAATTTCTGCTAACTAAATTAATTCATTTACAGTTAGCTAATTTTCTGTAGCGTTCAACTACAAATTAAAACAGATTTAGCTACTGTCTACAACCATAAAATAGAAGCATCTACAACATTCTAATAATCATCATGAAATGCAGCTAAACAACTCGTTACAACAACATATAAATCATTCTCATTTACACAAAGTTCATGCACAACAATAACACATGTAAATAACTCAGCAACAAGAAAAAAACTTATCTTTAAACCAGAGTTGTGCAACCATTTTCTTGGGACGGACGTTCCACCCAACCATAGACCGACTATCCCAAATCTCAACAGTCAGTCACCCCCGAGATGAGGCTAGTAATCCATGAAAGAGGGTGGTCTCTCACAATCCACTCAACTCATAAACTCACAACCCAACTGATATTCTCCTCCAGCTATCTCGATTTTCCACCAACTTTCTTCCTCTTAATCTGCCCAACCAAAGGAATGTACCCCTTCATTGATCTCAGTCCCTCGGGCGTCCCATTAGTTTATCAAGGTCTCTCTAGAACAAGTAACCAAGAATCTCTCAGCTGGGAACTCGAGGGAACTTGTTGCTAGGAAAACTATTAGCAAACCAACAACAACAATTGTTGATTTAGTGCAACCCACACCAGAGTTCACTCTTCGGGCTTGACAACATGGCTCTTCAATTTCAAGCTCCAAATGCGCTCCAATAAGCTCCAACTTTCTCTAGAATTCACCCTCCATGGTTTCACCATCTTCATGCTATGTTTCTTCCTCTCCCCTTGCTCCTCATGCACAAAAACTCAACGTGTAAACTCTCCTCACCCCCCATACAAATTTCCTCTCTTTTGTTTGCCTTTATTTACTCACACTTTTCCATAAGCTAATTGTACTCAACCCCCAAGTGCCCAATAACTTTGAGATGTGACTACTCACACCCACCCTCTTACATGTATTCAATGATTGGATTTGGGAACTCTCAATCAGAAAAAGGAAGGTTCATATACAATAACAAATTTAGGAAAATGGGTTGGATTAATACACATGGGTAATTCCCCCTTGGACCCCTCTTGGCCATTATCCTAGACACTCCCCTCTCTTGTGGATTAGTTCAACCCCCATGTCCATGTCCCCTTAGCAGCTGGCATCGCATTTTTATTATTAAAACATAGAAATACAATTCACACATTACATCGCTTTGGCCATAGCCACACATTATATCTACATAAGGATTAATTAAACTGGGGATTATAGTGGGGATGTTACATCATTGAAAGACCATCAACAAAATCTAAGAGATGATAGACGAGAATGGAGATTTGGCTAAGATATTATAAGGACCGACATAAATGGGGGTTAAACACTTCAAGAATATTTATAAGGAACTTAATAGGGTCAACATTACTAAGATTATTTAAGTAGCATCCTATTTTCCAAGACTGGTTTCAAATGAGAATAATCAGTGGATGTCTGAAGAGGTCACTAAGGAGGAACTATTGACTGTCATGTCCTCATTCCACAAAGGCAATAATCTTGGTCAGGTTGGGTGGACTATTGAGTTCTACCTGGGTATTTTTATGACTCTGGGAGAATATCTACTCATACTAGTGGAAGAAGTAAGAACAACTCGTAGGGTACTTGGTTCTATTAACTCCACATTTATTGCACTTATTCCAAAGCAAGACCATCCTAGAAATTTTGATTGATTTAGACCCTTAGCTTTGTGCAATTGTGTTTACAAGATTATTTCCAAGCTTCTAGCAACAAGGTTAAAGAAACCATTTTTAGAAGTCATCTCTCCTGAACAGTTTGTATTTTTGGAAGGGCACCAAATCCATGAAGCAATCGATTCACCACAAGAAGGCCTTCATACCATAAAAATCAAATACTTACTAACAATGGTGATAAAGTTGGACTTATGTAAAGCTTTTGATAGGGTGTGTTGGATATATTTGTGTTTAATCTCGATCCATATAGGTTTGAATCTATCCATGGTAAATTGGATCATGGGTTGTGTCACCTCTATATCTTACATTGTACTTATCAATGGATCAACCTCTCCATTCTTCAAACCATTTAGAGGATTGAGACAAGGTTGTCCTTTGTCCCCATATATGTTCTTATTAGTGGTGGAGGGTCTGAACAGGTCTATCATAGAAGCTAAAAGGACAAAATCTCTTTGGGGCATCAACACAGGAGGTACTACAAATCTTTTGCACCTATTATTCATGGATGATGTTTTAATTTTTGGCAAAGGTAATTGGCATCCATATAGAGTTCCCATGAGGTGTAGTCAACCACAATACATAAGTTATTATTATTGTGATTAATTACATTTACTATTATGAATTATTGCAATATATCATTCCTTAATTTGGTCAATGTGTATAACACAAACTCAAAATCTCTCCTCCACTTACTTAACCAATTTTGAAGGATTCTCCTTAAAAAAAAGTGGACAAACCAATCGTGTTGTAAAGAGGTGGCACAAACAAGAGCAGATATAATTAACATCATGGTTATGAAAGTTTGAACATTGTTTTTTTTTTTTCCATATAAAGTATGTAATCACAACATACTTTCATAACTATGTTTCTAGGAGGTATGTTTGACACAATGTGATATTGATCCTAGAGTTCCTTAAGCCAGTGGAAAGTAAAATAAAGCTCAAAAATTTGACTAAATTTCAAGGGTTGCTTAGTCTATCTCTCCTGAAATGATGCAATGATCCAATATCACAATAATCCACCAACCTCCTTCACACAAGCAACATGATTTATCTCACATATTAGAAGGAGTTACATTATTTGACTCAACCTTTAATTAACATGTATAATTATTTTGTTTTTTACTTTATACTATAGAAAAAAAAATAAAAAATAAAAATGGACATGTATACAAATTTAAGATGAATGAATTCTTATTATTTTAAGAATCAAATATTTACTTTCACTGTGATTAGTACAATTATTAATTAATTTATTAGTGAATAGTCTAAGCACAAATCAAGTATAAGGTGAAAGATGTACAAGTGTAACAGTGTAGTCCTTGTGTTGTCATGTTGTTTTGTACTTTCCAACATTAACAAAACAAAAACAACCATGTCCATGTACTTCAAATTAGTGAAAAATATTATGAATACTTGTTTTAACTTTTGTCACTTTGCAATTTATTTTTCATGGACATATTTTTTTTGAATGTGAATGAATGAAGAGTGTTAAAAGGTACTTCACATTTTATTTTTCATTGCAATTTTATTTGATATTTGTAAATTATTTTTCATTTGTAATTAGTGAGGGAAATGAAGATTAGTTATTAAATATTATTAGAGGTGAAGTTAGGGTAAAGCATCGAATATAATGAATTAAGGGTAAAGTGTGATGTGTTAGGAGTCAAGAGTGAAGCATTATATGTTAGAGTCAATGGTAAGGCATTGAGGGATGGTAAAGTGTGATGTGTTAGGAGTTAAGGGTGAAGCATTATATGTTAGGGTCAATGGTAAGGCATTGAGGGATGGGTTCAAGGATAAAGTGTTGAATGTTAGGTGTTGAGCATTAATTAGCATTTGAGGTCAAGCATTGGACATTAGAGTTAAAGCATTAAGTATTAGTGATAAAGTGTAAATTGTTAATTGCTAGGGGTCAAGGGTAAAACACTAGGTGCCATTTAGTGTCAAGCACTCGTCGAAGTTTAATTGTATAGTGTAAGTGTTCAATGTCAATGGTAAAGTGTTATGTGTTATGGGTGGTTAGCAAATTGTTAAGTATTAGAAGTCAAGGGAATACATTAAGGTTAGGCCATGAAGAGTAAAGTGTTAAGTGTTAGAAGTCAATGGTGAAACGTCAAATATTCAAGGAGAAAGCGACGAGGGATGGGAATCAAGGATAACACAAAAAGTTTTAGAGATTAAGGTTGATAAAACATTGAGTGTTAAGAGTCAATGGTGACAGGTAAGTTGTGCACTTGTCAAGGATTGCAAAACAAGGTTAAAGGGAAAAACATTAGATGTAAGAGGTACCCTTGATTATATACTTAATTTAATTTAATGCAAATATCTTGAATAATTATCCATTAAAAATGAAACCATTAATAAAAATATATAAAAAAAAATCCAACACAGGCATTGATTTTCGATGTTTACTTACAATCCATAAAATGTTGTTCTTTGAGTAGAAATGTCATTCATGTTCACCACTGAGCAATGTAATAGGAAAGCTTTATGTAAATAATAACATCGATTGATGACATAAGCTAATAATTAATCATGACACTTTTTGTCATTATACTCAACGCTTGAAAGGTTGACAAATGACATATAAACTATGATGCTTTTGAACGACATTTTCAATGCCACGACCACCTCCCAAAATATATATTTTTGGGGTAAATGTAGTGGTGGGAGGCCAAATGGCCTACCATGTTTATGTAATTGACGTTATCTTTTGATTCTTTTAACATTTGAACATTAAAACCTCATGGTTTTTACAAAGACAATACATTAAAGCCTTGTGGTTCCCACCAAGACAATATTGAGCTTGTAGTTAGTGCAACTATAACAACCCACAAACTATTTCCAATAAGGAAGTGACATTATTTATGATTAGACATGCGATTAACATAGACTTGGTAACCTCTTCTTGTTTTTTTTTTCTATGAGCAACCACCAATTTAATGTCTTTGACATCATGATATTCATTAATTATTGTGCCATCTCACCATAATTGAAAAAATAAAATGTATTGTCCATCAAAGTGACCCTCTCTTAGCCATTCATGATCAAAACTCCTTGTAGAATGTCTAATCAACCAAGTCCACAACTCATTATCATATTAGTACTTAACTTATCCCCACAATATAGACCCTCACCAAATCCACTTGCAATTTTGAGTTGTCGCATTACTTCCTCATGACAAAAAGGGAAGACTTTCCATGGATTCAAAATGAATTAAAAGCCATGGTCATTAATTCCTTAGTAATAAAGCTCAAAGATTAATAGGACTCATTATGGTTATTTGAGAAAATAAAAAAAGAATCTTCAAACATATTGACGAGAGCAATTCATTTGATAAGATATGTAAATTGACTAGAATCCTACATCAATGATTTATTGACCAATCTGAAGTGAATTGGTCAACATAGCTCCAATCAAATGTTGCAAGATTCCTTAAAAACAATGTTGCCACCCTCAAAGACTTGCTAGATTTGTACATAAACTTGTAATGGTATATTCATCATTCTTTACCTAAAAGTAAAAACAATAAATATGAATAAAATAAATTTCACAAAATAGAATGTGAAACTTTATTATAATTTTTTTTACAAAATAACATTTAATCTTTTTTTTCTTCCAATTTTTTAAAACTTTAACAATAAAAACAATTTCAAAATACATAAATATAAATAGTAAAAGTAAAACAACTTGGCACATTAACTTGATAAATGTGTAATCTTTTCGGTTAGCAAAAGTGAAACTCACATTTACAATCATCATGTCCTGTCCTAATCCCGTATAGAATCTCTAGGATGTGTCCCTTTACTGAACTTTATTTTCAACTTTACAAATTTTAGGTATTTCCTATCTATTTAATATATTAAAATACCATTTCATTTGCAATGGCATTTAGGGAGGAGCAGAACGTCACACTGGACAGAGCTAAAATGCCGACTGCCGACATTCTTCTTCACCTCTGCAAACCTCATGCTTAAGCCCTACATTCTGCAAACCCCAGTCCCTTTTCTTTAATCATCTGCAAATCGTTTATTGCTCCAGTTTGAAAGCTGGAAATCGGAGGGAACAACGCATAATTCAGAGATGTATAACAACAACGTCCATAGGGAAATCGATAGACGAGGGGGCTTCAACAGCGGCAGGGACAGATTCCGCAGGGCTGTCAGAAACATTCCGACGGATTGCAGGCCTTATGGTGAACATGATGCTGCTTATTTCAGCTCCTATGCCCATGTCGGGATTCACGAAGAAATGATCAAGGTGAGCATTCTGGTATTATGTGTATAATATTGCTGGTAATACTGCTGTTAGGGAATGCTTTGAGTTTTTAAAATGAGAAAGTCAAGCGGCACAGGCAAATCGTCTGGAAGGGCTGTGTTTTGTTTTGTGTTATTCCATGTGAACTCGGGGAATATGGGAAGAATAGGCATTCATTTTGTTAAAAAAACATAGTACTGATTTAGAAGAAACTTTCTTGTAGGTGGTTTTATTTTGTCCAGAAAAACCGCCTACGTGACTATGTATAAAGGATAAGGTTTTGCCTCGATTATTGTGAGCTATGTTACCAGAAAACTGACCAGAAGGCCCCTTTCTCGTTCTGTTTCGGTTTATGTTCTTGTTCTCGTTGTCATTCTCGTCTTGAGATGACATTAGTACATTACTATTCAATTCAATTTATATGTATATCAGGGTTCACGACGCACGTTTCTTATCCCCAAAACCCTCCAGTCCTATTTGTTGTTCCATCTTCCATTTATGGTAGCATAGATTGAGAGATCTTCATGTCGAAAATAACATCATTGGCAATGCCTGTATGTGCACTATGCTACTAGAAACATGGCCAGGAGACCCGTTTTCATTGTGTTCGTGTTGTCATTTCCATCCCCGTGTTAACACTATACTCTTACATTAATAATCAATTTTATATGTAATTCATGTTGTGTACATTGAGTAGTAAATTTTGTGTGTTTAAAAGATAGGGGTTATTTAATTTTTTTTGTTTTCCTAGGTTACAAAGTCCGGGGAAAACCCCTAAGTACTTCCCCTCATTTCGAGGATGATACCTAGGATAAACCCTAGAATCTTTAGGGCACAAGACCGATCAGCAACAAGGCTCGAAGCCATTACAATAATATACATGTTAAGAGCTCAACATGTCACTTGTGGGAATTGAACTTGGGTGGGGAGGATAACAATCATTCCTCCTGTTATCGTTCCAAGAGTCACCCCCAGACTGCAAATGGGGGTAAGCTTGGTAAACATTAAATTTGTTTCAAGTGGGTTTAATGTCGGGAGTCAGGCCAAGACTGCAAAGAAAGGAAAAGATAACAGAGGTTGCTGCAGATCAGTCCTGGACCGTTGGGCTATGGAGTCATAAGTATCGTGCTTAATGAAGGCGTTTAAACTGCCTATCAGACAAAGGATTTATGTGGTGATGAGGAGAAGGAAGACATAATGTGTTTGAGTGATAAATGATGAAACATGGGCAAGATGACAGTAGATCCTCTACCACCTCAGGAATCCATAGATCAAAGATGCTACATCCAGACAAGAAGAAAAACAACAAGCGTCTGAGTGATAAACGATGAAAGATGGGCAAGATGACAACAGATCCTCTTCCGCCTTAGGAATCCATAGTCAAAGATGCTACATCTAAACAAGAAGAAAAACAACAAGCGTCTGAGTGATAAATGATGAAAGATGGGCAAGATGACAACAGATCCTCTACCGCCTCAGGAATCCATAGATCAAAGATGTTACATCTAGACAAGAAAAACATAACAACATGTAAACTAAGAAGATAGTCCGATAAAACAACTCAAAGGAATCTTCGATAACATAATATTTTACAATCCATGCTCCTCAGGCTTACAAACTGAAAAATACAGTGCCCTGCTCCTAAAGCTCTCTCGGCTCTCCGACCTCTGAACCCCCTTTGCTTTGTTTTGATCTCCTGCTTTTATACTCAGAACGATGGTCAACAACCAGGAATCCTAGCTGGTCCTCTTATCATAGGGTTCTTCACGTGGGTCTTTCTTTTGTCAGAAGGCAAGTCGGATCGGCATGGGTCTGCTGGAGCAACTGCCCTCTGTGGTACTTCGGGCTGACAATCCTGTATCTACGGCCAAACCCTCCATGCTTTCTATTTATGGGGTGAGTTGAGCTTTCAACCACCACTCCCTCGTTTCATTAACTAAATCCTCCTCGGGATCGGAGCACGACTGCACGACTAGCGGGCGACCATGTGTTGCTCATGGATTGGGCGTTGAATAAGCGGGTGGTTTTGAGGCCGCAAAAGCCAGTCCTTGTTCATTGGCTGAACCCTCCTCGGGATCAGGACGTGACTTGACTATTAGGGGGTGGCCACGTGCTGCCGTTGGATACGACGCTTTAAGAGCACGTGATTTCGGGGCCGTCGAAAGCGGTTTGGACCCACACCGCTTTCGGGCCTGAAATGAACCATCTTTTGCCACGTAGCCTCCCCGCAATACTACGGTTTGGATTTCGGTCCGCCTTTGGATTTTAACGCCCGTGCAGCTTGTGGCTTCGAAATGACTGGTGGTCGTTGATCTGGCCATGATCTGTGACCTGGGCGCGCCTGCTATTTTAGCGCCCCCGCTAAAATTTATTCGCCCGCCAACTATGGAATTCCTCCAACCTTGCTCAGAGATGGCGCTAAACTGAACTGCGTAGGGGATCTTTGCTGCTGCAAACTGCACCCTCCTGCTGCCTGTGCTCATGGCTTTCACCTGCGACCTTGAACAACTTCATGTGATAACACATCCCAACCGCCCGAGCTAAACCCAATTGACACGGGGTTATTTAATGTTGTCTCTTTCTTGTATTCTTTTTATTAGTATTCTTTTTTATTATCATGGTTGGCTTTTTTTCACTTTTACATTACAGATGTGAACTTTTTTTTCCTTTTTGTTTATTAGATTATGTGACTTTATATATCTCATGCATATCCAGTGCCAACTTAAATGTTATTATTTTTATTTTATTATTCTTAATATTTTATTTCATTTTTTTCATCGACGTATTCCATGTTACTTTTATGTTATGTTACACGTCTTATCCATATTGGGTTGTAGAATGCACCTTGCTTCCCTTGGTGCAATAAGGGCCTAATGACTTTGTTATTGACTTAAGTCAAGCTATAGTTTTTGCATCATTTTTGGTATAAATTGGGGTTTTCCCCCTCTCATATGTATATCTCTATTCATTTTATCAATACAGTCATCTACTGTTTGGTGTTTATTGGAGACATCTCTCTCCTTTACTCATATTTGTTGGTGCAATCCACCCTCGAGTATGTAGGTGCCCTCAACCTTTTTCTTTCTTTTGGCTATTTATTTATGTTTTCTATGTTTCTTCTTTCCATTGTTATAATAGTAGTTCCATTTTGGGTATTGGAACACTACAAGTTGGTATCAAAGCTTAAATGTGTCTTTTTTATACACACAAATAAACAAAAAAAATTGAAGGGAAAATCTTAGTATGTGACTAAGGGAGAGTTGCTAGAAAGATTTAGGAATTTTGCAGAAGAGATGTGGCTACAAGCCCTAGGCAAAGGGCCAAGGGGACATGGTCCAAAGTCTTCATTCCATAATTGAGAAGGCTTTGGGGAGGAAGAGGAGCTAAACCCCTTTAGTATGAAAGGTAAGCCCCCTTCGAAATTATATTAGTTTTTGGTTGCTCTGAGAGTTTTTTCACTTATCTAGGTGAATGCTTCATGGGATGTGAAAGGCTTGTGGTCTCCTAGCTCCTTTGTTTACTTTGACTTACATTTAGAGAACTTAGATTGGGCATATGCTTGCCTTTGGAACAATGCCAAGGAGGCACACTTCTTCATGTGGTAGTTGGCACATGTGGTGTATTTGTCATCTTCTACAAGGGCACACTTGTTGAGAAGGATGGGGACTTGGCACATGTGGAGTAACCACTTTGGAGGAGGTGTTAGGCACTTGGAGGTTGGGCGCTTTGTCTTAGGAGCATGTAACCACCTTACACAGAGTTTGAGGAGGAATGATTGTGTTAAGGAGCCATTGATTGGAGGGTGCACCATATTGGAGGAGCTCTTGAGATGTGGACCTAGATTGGAGGACGCACCACCTTGGGGGTTGGACAAACCCTAGTGTGACATGTGGACACCTTGCTTTGAGGAGTGCTCCATTTGGGGCTTTGTTTGTTGACTTACCCTAGGGTTGCTTGTGGACGTAGTCCATGTTTTATTGTTGGCCTCCCTCACCTCAGTATATAAGGGAGGAGAGTGTCTTTGTTATTGATAACTACTTTGTATCTTACAGATTGATAGTTGGTGTGATGCTAGCTATTTGGAGAATTTTGGAAGATCATGTATTACTACTCTTGTAACAAGGATTAGTGCCCGTGGGATGCAAGCACTAGGGTTCCTTGGCTTGTGAGATGCAAGTGTTGAGTATTGTAGCTTGTTGGATGCAAGTTTGTGAATCTCCTTGCCCGCTTGTGTGATGCAAGTGGGAGATCTTGGAGTTTGACAATTGGTGTAATGCTGACTTGTTTGGAAGCTCCAAGGATTGGCTTGTAGAGATTGGTGGGATGCCTTGCTTGGCCTTTGTATTGCTGGTTAGATTTTGCGGTGATTGTGGATGCCCTAGCTAGGGTTTAAGAGTCCTTGCTTGGGATGAGCTGAAAGGACTTGTTCTACCAGCTTGGGATGTGCTAATGTATTGTACTTTATCTTTATTATTGTGATAATATAAAATGTACCACTACTGTTGTGAATTTGTGATTGCAAATTTGATTTTTTCTCACGTATTGAGCATGTTTCATGGTTGTCTTAATATGCTGATTTATTAGGACAGTGAGGCTGAATGCTATGTTGTTTTAGCATGATTAATGAAACTTTCAGATTTGATTTGTTGCTATTATATTTCCGCTGTAATTGAAGTAATTTTCAGATTTGTGTATTGAGATAAATCTTTCCCCAAGGGCTGCTGAAATGATCTATATGCTTGAAGTCTCTGCGGTGTTTACTTTCTTGAGTTTGCCTAGAAGTAGCATTGGGTAGATTTGAAGCTTCTTGTAGGGCTGTTGAAGAAATTAGTTTCAGCACTAAGGCTAAGAACTCTATGAAGTAGAGGTCCGTGGCCTTGTAGAAGTGAGAGATGGAAATTTTAGATGGGCAAATTTTTGAAATTTCTACAAATTCCAGGTGCCATGGAACCATCAAAGATAGTTTCAACCTTCAGATGAAGATCCCACAATATAAATTTGGTAGAGAAGTGGAAGTGTATACATGGCTAAGCATCAAGTTGGCATTCAAATTTCTTGTATTCTGTTTTATTATTATGGTTGGCTTTTTTTTCACTTTTTCATTATAGATGTGAACTATTCTTACTTTTTGTTTTTAGGATTACGCGACTTTGTATATCTTATCCACAACCAATGCTGACTTAAATGTTATTAATTTTATTATATTATTTTATTTTTTCATGAACGTATTCCATGTCACAGTTGCATTATGTTACATTACATATCTCACCCATACTACGTTGTAGAATACACCTTTCTTCTCTTGCCCCAATAAGGGCATAACGATTTTGTTAGTGATGTAAGTCTTAAGTTTGGGTTTTTACATCATTATTGTTATAAATTAGGGTTTCCCTCCTCTCATATGTATCCCTCTCATCATTTATTGATAGAATCAACCAATGATTGGTGTTTATTGGAGACGTCTTTCTCCATTACTCATATTTGTTGGTGCAATCCACCCTTGAGTGTGTAGGTGCCCCCACTTGTTTTCTTGCTTTTGGCTATTTATTTATGTTTTCTATTTTGCTTATTTCCTTTGTTATAATAGTAGTTCCATTTTGGGTATTGGAACACTACAAGTTATAGAGCGTAAATTGAATTTTTTGTTCTTGCTATGTGTGTCTTTTTTCTAAATACAAACAAACAAACAAACAAAAAGCCGAAGGGGAAAAATCTCGGTATGTGACAAGGCAGAGTTGCAAGAAAGCTTTAGAAATTTTGCAAAAGAGATGTGGCTACAAGCCCTAGGCAAAGGGCTAGGGGACATGGTCCAAAGTCTTCATTCCGTAATCAAGAAGGCTTTGGGGAGGAAAAGGAGGAGCTAAACCCTTTTGGAATGAAATTTAATATCCCTTTGAAATTACATGTGACATGGAACCATCAAAAACACAATTTTAACCTTAAGATGAAGATCCCATAATACAACTTTGGTGGAGAAGTGGAAGTGTATACATGGCTAAACAAGGTGAAGTTAGCATTCAAGGTGCAAAATGTAATGTGCTAAGACTTGCCTCTTTTGGCCATCAAGGCACTCCATGTTAGTTTATTTGGTTGCTTCGATCGTGTTCTCCACTTCTTTTCACCTTCAAAATTCGAGCTGTTGTTTGCTTGTCTTATGCTGGAGAAGGGTGCACTTGTGTGAGGGAGATCTTCATGCAAGGATGGCGAGCAACGAAGAATGTTGTGTTGTCGCTATTCTTTTTGGTGAGTTAGAGCATGAAGTTTTGCTTTTGTGTGGGCACACTATGTGTTACATTGATTATTGTTGTAGTTCATTTAGTCTTAGTAGAGGGATTTTGCTAGAGCGTGAGCTAGGGTAGTAGAGTGATTTTGTTAGTGTGTGATAGTATGGTTTTTGAGTGAGAAGCTTGTGTGCAATACCAAGCTGTCTAATTTCTCTTTTCCATGGATAATAGCAATGAATGTGATTGGTGTTAGTTTTGTAGTTTGGAAGGTGTCTCGGCATGGGCCCAAGTGTCCTAGGCATGCTGATGGACACATTAAATACCCATATCAATTTTGTTTATTTTATCCTAAGTTTTAACTTAGGAAAAATTTAAAAGTCACTTAAATGACTTTTTTCTCAGATTTATGAAAAAGTCACTTTTCAGAAATTAATAATTCACAAAAGTGTATGTCTGGAGGCTTCTAGAAGTCTCTTGAAAAATTGAATTAGAGAGATAAATAGAAGGGCTGAGGGTGAGAGGGATACACATTCTCATTTGTGAGAAGAGGAAGAGGGTGCTTGGGCAAGAGAAGGAGAGGGCAAGCAACTGAGGAAGAGGGCAAGTTTTGGGCCAGACTTGGGCAACCAGTGGAGGCCGAGCTAGGGCCATACTGGGCAGTAGAGAGAGGCCGAACTCAAGCCACATACAACAGATTTCAGGAGGTCGGTTTTTTAGGGCCGAAAAAGTGGGGCCGAAAATGCAGGCCAAATTTGTTGGGCTGTTTTTTTGCTGAGTGAGGAAACTTGCTGAGGAAATTTCTGTAAGAAATTTCTGATTTTCTGTTGCTGTAAATTCTATTGAAAGCCCATAATAGAAGCCCCTCTTTGCTGGTTTTTCCCACACTGGGTTTCTAGGGTATTTTTGGTGTTGTCCATTTTGTGTGTTTGGTTTTCTGTATGTGCTTTTGCTGCTATTTTGGTTAAATAACTCAACTGTAATATTTATGCATAATTTTCTGAGTTTATATCAACATTGATTAAATTTTGGGTAGATAAAATTATTGGCATAATATTCTGGTTGCTGAGTTATAGGAAATTTAACATGGTATCAGAGCTTAGCCTCTGAGTATAGAAGGAGCCAAGTTACTTTGCTGTGCAGACCAGGGAGTAAATCAACAAAGGAGGATGTGTGACCATAAGTGTGTGGGAAACAGAGCAACAAACTCAAATGGCTAGTGCAGGCTTAAGGTTTAAGGACA
>SNQJ01S0062686.1:21735-39874 GCA_010110895.2 Picea sitchensis
TCCCGAGATGGTTTGAGCACTTTCCTAGAAGTGTAACTTGGCATAATTGTGTCCCTCCCTCCCGCCTCCATGATCTACACTCTACGATTTTCGATGATATGATACATGCTCTAACTCATGTTATTTTTGTGCTTAACTTGTCAATGTTTTGGTTTATGATGAAGCACAGAGGCAGGTATTATGAGATATTGCTAGGATGGTTTCATTGGTTATTTGACTACACCTAGCATTCAACCAACAGGTAAGTAGAGGTAGGTAGGCATTTGCATCCATTGTATATACTATATACCATTTGCATTTCGTATTAGTACAGTTGTAGTTTCATTTTCATATTGTATTCTTTCATTATGTATATATGTATGGTCATGATCACGTGCTATATTAGAGATGCTTTTTTATTATATCATATATGAACAAGGGGTGATATCACCACCCTAAGGATTACTAATACCTTTTGTTGAGATTTAGCAGGCACAGCTCATACCAGAGATGTTGAGGTTCTCATGTGCTCTACAGTGAGCACATGTCCTCGAGTTGGAGCTAAATGTTATCCTCTAACTCATGTTATTTTTGTGCTTACCTTGTAATTGTTTTGGTTTATGATGAAGCACAGAGGCAGGTATTATGAGATATTGCTACGATGGTTTCACTGGTTATTTGACTACACCTAATATTCAACCAACAGGTAAGTAGAGGTAGGTAGGCATTTGCATCCATTGTATATACCATTTGCATTTAATATTAGTATAGTTGTAGTTTCATTTTCATATTGCATTTTTTCATTATGTATATATGTATGGTCATGATCACATGCTAAATTAGAGATGCTCTTTTATTATATCATATATGAACAAGGGGTGATATCACCACCCTAAGGATTACTAATACCTTTTGTTGAGATTTAGCAGGCACAGGTCATACCAGAGATGTTGAGGTTCTCATGCGCTCTACGGTGAGCACATGTCCCCGAGTTGGAGCCCGATGTTATCCCCTACCCTAGGGATAACTAAGGAGATCACATCTCAAGGCTCACAAGTCCTAGACATGGAGTACTGAGAGTGGGACGACTTGAGCATGGCCCCAGAGGGCCCCTCTTTTCTTCAGTGCAGTCCATTTATCAGCAGAAGCAGTATCCATCCCACCAGCCTAGTTCTGAAGTAGCAGTAAGTCTTGCTCCATGAGGTAATGAGTCCGAGTATCATGGTATGTGTCACTCTGATTCTTGAAGCACTTGAATATGTTGCATTGAATTTTCCTTCATTTTATAACGTTTGCTTGGAAATTATGCTCTTTGACTTGTTCATACCTAGAAGGGTGACATGGTGCCCTAGTAAGTTGATCTCCCTTGATGATGGGTTGCCACTGGGTGGGTCTATGAAAGGTCATCGTCCGTTCCCTCCATACTTACCACTTTCCAACTTTATTGCTCTCATCTCCCCCTACCTTTGTTTGGGCATTGGGATTCGCCACGCTAGGAAGGGTTGTACCTTGCCTTGTGGGAAGAAGGGGCTAAAGTCCCAGAGGGTAAAAGTAGCTGGCAAGAGTTAAAAGCCAATATTGAAACCTTTGAGATGATTCGCCCAGAGATTCCCGAGAAAGCAGTAAAAAGCTTCACAATAAGAAAATGGAACCCATAAGATAAATAAACACTCAAGGTATTAGTTGATGGATCGGAGGTCTCATCACAAGCCGGCCAATTATGACCATGGGCATGTAGCGGTATGACACTACCACCTATCTGGTCACCAAACTAGGGTACTGGCTCTTGGTGGCATAGCCAATAGAAAGGGGGTCTCATCACGAGCCAGCCTTCTCATCTCCGTGAAATGTTTGTGGATAACACTATCACCTCTGGTCATCAATCCAGGACAATGTCCCTCAGCCATTCCATTGAAGCACAAAAGCAAAAGATCAAAAAACAATAAAGCTAAGAGTAAAAGGCAGTGAATGGGCTAGGAAACAATAGCATTTATGACAAGGTGCAGCTTGCCCTCTACAAAGGCACCCACAGGTGAGACTTACATTTCTCTGTTATTACTGCACCCCATGCCCAAACACTTACCCCATGCCACCTCATACACTTACATGACCTGGATTGGCTCCCACCTGGGAAACACCCCAAACTTAAGGAAGGTTAGCCCAATAGGACACCCTGAGACCTTCTCCAAACCTAACTTGTCAAATTGCATAGCGTCTTTGAGCATTTGTCTGGGTTAAAGGGGGTTTGATGCACATGTTTGGGTAATTTAATTATTGGATGTGATTTACATGTTATGATCCCTATAACTTATGAGCCCCTGGAGGGCGTACATGTTGCTGCTGCAGGACCTTGCCCGATGGACAGGTACACGTGAGGGAATGATTAGGTCGGACCTTCATGAGGGCTTAAAGCCCACAGACGGATGTTGTAACCCCAGCCAGGGGTAAGAAGACATTGAAGATTTGCACCAGGAAGAAAGAAGGACGTTGCCTTTGGAGGCACCCTGGCAGACCTAGACCCAAGGGGAATCTTGCTCTTCCACATGGACGTTGGCCCTTGAAGGCCCAGGACGTCACCATCATGACCCTGGACGTCATCCAGAGCTAGGGTTTTCGGTTTGGAGGCATTTATGAGCCTAGTTGCACGTGTGGGCTTCATCTGGGGCCTTTGGAGGCCAAGCGCCCTACCTTTTAGGCTCAACATTCCACCTTAGGGCCTCAACGTCACCCTAGAAGGGCATGACATCACCCTTGGAGGTGTCTTTAGATGCTAATTAATTTTATTTATGTCAAATTCGAATTTATTTGTAAATTGGCCAGGTCGGCCTTATTTTGACCTAAAATTAATTAAAGGTCACCAATTTTGTATAAATAAACTTAAAATACTTTCATTTTACACATAACAACTCCTCACACAAGAGGAGATGTCTGAAATTTAAGCCCTAGTAAGGGTTATTGGCTGAAATTGTGAGGCGCACTCTTGTATAAGGCTGATTTTTGCAAGTTGGATCAATCTTGGAAGCTTTTATGGTGATCTTGCATGGTATTTTCATGATTATTCTTGGTGCAAGTAGGTAAAATCTGCATATTTTGTCATCTATTGAATGGTTTATGTATGGTTTTATTTGCTCATACAAGACTATGAAATTTCATGGTATACTTAATGCTTGAAGTAAGGAACTTAAATTGTTATTTTCTTACTTTCTATTTGCAAGTTTTTCATTGAATTGATCTAGTGACTAGTAAAACCCTAGAGCCCTAGTTTGCTAGCACTCTAAGGTTTTGACCTAGTTATCTTTGCCTAAGTTTGTATCCCATAAGAAGCCTAAGGAGAGCAAGGTGTTAGGGCCTAGAACTGTCTACACCCTAGTATCTTGTTTCTTGAGGAAAATGCATAGGGGTACTTAAGTTACTACTCCTATGCATTCTCCCTCTTAGACTTTTGTGCACTCTCAAAATCAAATTGTAGCCTTTGAAGAAGCCGTCCACTTGACTCCATAAGCCCTAGAAGGCACTAGTTCTTGCCTCTCTCTTGTTGAAGGATTGATTAAACGCTCAAACACTCTTCTCCTAAGCCTTTACTAACTATTTCTAACCCTAGTTTAGCCTAGATCACTAACTTATTTGCTGCTGTTATAAATGACTGCTACAGCCATCTAAAATTTAAGTGCAGCAAATTTTTTGCATAATTAACTTTGAATGCTATTTAAACACTTCGGAAGTTGTTTATGACATTTGTTTATCATTCTGCTTAGTAAATGCTATATTTTTACTGTCTTTTCAAGCAATTCCAAGGAGTATTTGTTGTAGCTGTTAAATTATATCAATTGTTGTTGTAAACTTATTAACTGTTGCAAATTTATATCAGCTAGCACTTATTGTCATTGTCCATTGTCTCTTGAGGTGTTATTATCATATTTGTAACTGGAATTATTGTATATGCATGCTATATTGTCTTGTTCTAGGCAGGTACATCAAGCACTTCATCAACCTCGTCTTTGGGACACGGATTTAGTGACTTTGGTAACCAGTGGGGGGAATATATCTCGAACATAACCCTAGTTTTCCATCCCTTTAGGTTACCGGGGACTCCTCCCCTGCGGTAGACCTTGCCTATCACTAAAAAGCGGGGATTTCCTATTAAGGTGATAGTGATAGGATATCCTGTTTGTTACGCCAATCTCACTTACTTGCCTTGGGCTTTGGGCAAGTACAGATTGTGCAATAACAGGACAAATATGAGTTGTTCCTTTAAACAAGTTTTACATTTCTCAACATTTCTTATGAAAAATGATCATCCAAAATATTTCAATCTTGTCACATGTAAGGTAATGTAATATGGCCAATAAGGCATAAAACCATCAAATAACATTCAAATCACTAATTCGCATGGTGTTATTAAACAATTTGGCATTCAAACAAAATACTTAAAGGAAACTACTAATACCTGCACTGCTATGTCACTTGCATCAACTGCATAAACCTGCAACCCACTTCAAATTTGTTAACTAAATACAGAAAGGAAATTATGAACAAAAACTATTTTTAACATATGGCTATTCCAAGATGCAATCAACAAATTTTAAGAAACAAGTTTAAGCAAATAACAATATGCCCTCCCCTAAATGTGGCAAGTTTAACATGTTATTAAAAGCCACAGATTATTGATTAAATCAGAACACTTCCATGATCTTAAAACCTAGGTAATGATATTTTGGGGCATAACTGTATTAGATGGGACCTATATGGCAATATTATAAAGAAAAATACTTCACAGATCTCCACTGGGGATAAATTTTTCGTTACACCACCAAAATCAAATGGATATTATTAACCGAATCAAATGCTTCACACAAAAAGCATCAATCTACAACATAAAAATAGCATAAACACTTTAAGAAATAAACATACATCTAAGAAATAGCAATAACCATAAATTTAATCCATAAACTCAATTCATTACATCAGGTAGTTCCATTTTGTTGGGAAGCATATTTACTTGGCCAAATACATGAGTTGACACATTTAGTGACCGCCATGTGGTCTCAAACTGTTGCTATTTTGTCACCTTTCCTTCTTGCAGAAGACCTTAAAATGAACATTCTTAATAAACATAGCTTAGAACTCTCCTCCTTTGGTCTAGAACACCAAGATTAGGTTAGGCTATGTCTCTTTTGGGTTATTAACTTATTAATCTTTCTGCTTAATACTTAATTATGTGACATAAAACTAACCTTGAGACACTCATTGGAATTTCTCGAGATGGCTTTGAATGCAAATTCAGAAAATTCACCTCAACCTTGATGTTTCCCGGATCTATTTCCTATGAACTTTCAGCCTTGGCACCAAATCTGAAATATAAATTACAGTAGTATATATTTCATTTCTGTCCAACCAATTACACAAGGCAGCCAAAGAAAATAAACACCGAACAATTGTATTTGAGGGGAACTATTTTCCAACCCTTAGGGCACACTTCCCAACACTAAAACAGATCTGAAAAGTACTTATTATATCAGATTTATTACAGCCATAAATCTGCCCACTTAGCTCCTATATATTTTTCAAATCACTTAACAAAATCTGCCTACTGTTATGTCCAATCAGTATGCATACCAGCACTGGGAACTACTCAATCATCATGAGAACATAAGCGGAAAATCAAATCTGCAAGTACACAAAGTTTGGACAGCAATGAACTCTTCCTATATACATAACATGAAATTACAAGTACATACGAACAGCTTTTCCAGAGCTGGTACAAGTAAGTCCTTCAAGCTTACCACAAGCCAGGACTTCTCCAATGCTCTCCAAACCCTAGCTAGAGAAACTATAACAAAACCCTGGCCACCAACTACTCCTAGATAGGAATCACTCCCAACCAAAGTTGATCGTTCCACCAAAGATCCACAACAATCTAGCATACACACCAGCAAGTCTTCTTCGGCACCTACACTCGCATCACACAAGTGTACAAGAGACAACAAGATAATCTCCCTCTATCTTATCCACATCAAGTATTCCAAGTAGTACTAGGGTTTCCAAATGCCACAGAAGCATAGTCTTCTTTTCTAACAAGAACCACAAGAACAAGTGATCCCTTTGCTCCTCTAGGGTTTCTTCCAAACCCTAGCTTCCCTTATCTTCATGGGGAAAACCCTAACCCTAAAGCCTTGCTTGCATCAACACAAGAACTCTAGCACTCAAGACAAGAGAGCAAAGTACAATGAACAAAAATATATAAGATAGAGACAAGTTCATTCTAGCTCTCACATCTCTAACAAAATGATGTATTAGCTATGATAAATGAAAAGATTCTCTCCTCCCTTTATATATATGAAAAGGTGCGGGAGGCCAACAATATAAAAGTGGACAATGTCCACAACAAGCAACCTAACTAACCACTAGACGGGTCCACATGTGAAGCGCTCCAACTCTAAGTGATACATGTTAAGCTCCAAGGCATGCACATCCATCAAGCAAGGGTCCCAAGGTCAACACTACACAAGAAGGATCCAATGCTCCTCTCCAAAGGTCCCCAATGCTCCCACACTACCTCCTAAGCCATGTGCTCCTACGGGTCTACTACACCTCCAGGAACACTCCTCAACCCAAGCGTCTTCAAGTCAAGCATGAGCCCCCATGGAAGCAACCAAGTGGCCTCATGATACCCGAGGCTAAATACCCCCCTTCCAGATGCCCAATGTTGATGTTCTGTAGCTCGGACAGGTACTTCCACATTGATTTGTGTCTAACATGTGGAAGTCGTCATTAATACCTCTCAAAGTTTGGAAATCCACTTTAATAATATAATTATTAAAGTGAATGTCTTTTTATAATTAATGGAGGTTAATTTAAATGAAATGCCTAAGTTTTTGGCATTATTGATTTAAGTTAATTAAATGAATCTTAGCCATTGATATTAACTGATGGAGATTTAATCTCAACCATTGATCACTTTGGAGGTTAGGGTTTTGGCTCATCTCAAGATTATAAAAGGCAACCAAGGGTGAGGAGAAGACACACATTGTGCAAGGAGTCAGTGACTCAATTGAGTGGAGAAGGAATTTCACTCTGCAGATTCAACGAGAGAGAAAATTTCTGCAGCCGGGAAATTTCCAGCAAGTACCAAGCAAGGCAAAGGTTGGGAGATTTTCTTGAGGGGTCGTACATCCCGCAGAAGCATCCAAACAGGCCGTACAACCCTCAGCAAGCAGTCGCAAGGGCCATACATCCCACGGGTAGCAGTCGTACAATCCATACAACCCGCGGCAAGGGTCATACAGCGTATGACTCGGCCGTACAAACCATCGTACAGCCAGGTGCGCAACAGGCAAGGACAGCAAAGGGGCAGAGGGTTTCATCGGGTGAAATCAGCCCAAGTTTTGTTGTTGTTTGTATTTTCTCAATGGGCCATTATCTCGATAAGGGAGACCCGATTTTCTATAATAAAATCATCTCATTGTTGGCTTTCCCTTGGGGGTTTTCCAGGGGGTTTTACCCAAAAATATCCGTGTACACGAATTTGGTTTCATGTTTTACTTCCACTGCAATTTTCTGGTTAAGAATATCAATGTGCTTTTATTCAGTAGATCTGCATTTTATTTCAACAAGGATTTACTAGGAATTAATTGTTATGACTGGGGTTTAGGGAAATTTAACATGGTATCAGAGCTCACACTCTGAAGGAGATCAGACAATAGTTTTGTCACGGGTTTAACAGTAGATCTAAATTCCAACAATTTATATTCCTCATTAAAATTATGATTTGGAGATGGACGCAACCGGTTTGAGGTTTGAGGACAGGTTGGAGGGTGCATCTAACTTCATTCCTTGGAAGGCGAGGGTTACATTAATTCTCATGAAGAATGGGTTGTGGGAGTTTGCAAATACCACCGTGACCCCACTGACGGACAAAAGAACTGGAAGTCCATAATCAAAAGAATGTGAAAGCCTGGAGGATCATCTTAGATGCGGTGAAGGATCACCTAATTCCTCACCTATCTGAGAAGAAGTCAGCCAAGGAAATGTTTGGAGCTCTAACATATCTTTTATAGAGCAGTACAGGAAGATGGTGTGGAGGGAAAATTTTAGAAACACTAAGATGACTAGATCAGATACAATGACCGACTATCTAACCAAGATCACTCAGGTTCATGATCAATTGGCAGCAATTGGGGAGGTCGTGACAAATGAAGAGATGGTGAGGAAGGTCCTGAATAGTTTCACAGTTTCCCTAAGCCATGGGCCCCATTCATCAAGGGCATCGTTGCACGGGAGACACTTCCCAAGTTGTACAGGCTATGGGATGATTTCATCCAGGAGGAGATTCGGGAGGAATCTCTAGCAGGCCAACAAAAGGGTGATGATGAGAATTTGGATCTTGCTAGTGAAGCAAGGAAGAGCAATGGGAATATAGGTGGAGAGTCAACTTCACGGGCTGGAAAGAAGAGGGGTCTGAGCAAAGTGAAATGCTTTGCGTGCCACAAGAGTGGTCACTATGCTTCACAGTGTCCTGAACAGAAAAAAGGCAAGGGTAAGTCTCAACAGGTAGCAGCATCTGCAAAAACTCAAGTCAAGGAGTTTGTTGAGGGGTTCGAGAAGGATTTCTTGTTAGTCTCGTCTTTCTGGCACAGTTTCCAATAATTCTTGGTTCGTGAATAATGGGGCTTCTCGTCACATGACAAGGACATAGGAATTGTTCACCAGATTGTCAAAGAAGGACTTGGATCTGTATGTGGAGCTTGGCACCAATGCCAAGTGTGGTGTAGAGGGAGTTGGGACGGTCAGGTTTCAGTTGGAGTCAGGAGGTTCTCTGGAAGTGGTAAATGTGTTGTATGTTCCAGAGCTCAAAATGAATTTTCTCTCAGTTTTGACAATGGAGGACAAGGCATACGCCATCACTTTCAAGGATGGTCAGGTCTTATTCGGCCGAAAGGATCTAGCCTTGACTCAGCGCGAGTTCTTTGTAACAAAGAGGGAAATCTACACAGAATGAAGGCCAAACCAGCACGTGCTCTAGTTCATGACAGTGATAACCTATGCGAGCTTTGGCACAGAAGGATGGGTCACTTGCACCACAGAGCACTACCTGCACTGAGGGAGATTGTCACTGGTCTTCTGGAGTTCAGTGTAGAGAAATAGGGAGTATGCAAGGGGTGTGCTCTTGGCAAGAATGCCAAGGATGCTTTTCCGAGCAACGAGAGCAGATCCAAGGGGATCTTGGATCTAGTACATACAGGCATATGTGGTCCGATGCCAGTAAAGTCAATGAACAGGTCCAGTTACTTTGCGACCTTCATAGATGATTTTTTTAGGAGGACATGGATTTTCTTCATGAAGACCAAGAGTGAGGTCTTTAGTCGGTTTCAGGAGTTTAAGGATCTCGTGGAGAATCAGACAGGAAAGAAGATCAGAGTTCTGAGGTCAGATAATTGGGGTGAGTACACCTCAAAAGACTTCAACGATTTCTGCTCGAAAGCAGGGATAAAGAGGAAGCTGGCAGTACCTTACAACCCACAGCAGAACAGGGTTGCAGAAAGGAAGAATCGGTCCATCGTTGGCGCTGCCAAGGTGATGATTCATGACCAGGATCTGCCCATGTTCCTTTGGGCAAAGGCATGCAATACAGCAGTGTATGTACAAAACAAGAGTCCTCATAAGGTCTTGGAGGACAAGACTCCAGAAGAGGCATTCTTTGGAGTGAAGCCGAAGATTGGCCATTTTCGCATTTCCAGTTGTCTAGTGTATATCCATGTACCAACAGAGAAGAGGACAAAGTTGGAGCCCTCAGGGGAGAAGGGCTTATTTATTGGCTATATTGAGACCTCAAAGGCATAAAGGATCTGGATTCCAGCGTAGAGGAAGATCGTGATGAGCCGAGATGTCAGGTTTGAGGAAAACTTGGCATCTAGGAAGTCTCATGATTTACCAGCAGTCTGAGATGTCAGGTTTGAGGAAAACTTGGCATCTAAGAAGTCTCACGATTTACCAACAATGGCAGAGGACGAGGAGCAAGTGGCTTCAAAGGGAGAACAGCGTTCACAGAATTCCAGTGCAAGGAGTCAATCCTCAGGTCAGGAGGAGGAGTTAGCCCCTTCCAACTCTGTCAAGAGATCCGAGTGGTTTGAGAAGACATTGCAGGATGCTCAGGAGCATGTTGAGGCTCCTAGGAGCACATTCAAGGAGAGCAGGCCTCCAAAGAAGTTTCCAAACTTCGTGGCACTAAGGAGTAACGTCATTGAAGATGCAGCAGACCGTCGGGTTTATTAGGATGATGTGTAGGTTATTGTGCCAGGATTGGAGGGACAGTGAGTTACAGGTGGCTCTTCCAAAGGTACCTTCCTCGCTAAGAGGGAGTGTTGATGTTTTGTAGCTCGGAAAGGTACTTCTACATTGGTTTATGTCTAACATGTGGAAGTCATCATTAATACCTCTCAAAACTTTGGAAATTCACTTTAATAATTTAATTATTAAAGTGAATGTCTTTTTATAATTAATGGAGGTTAATTTAAATAAAATGCCTAAGTTTTTGGCATTAGTGATTTAAGTTAATTAAATGAATCTTAGCCATTGATCTCAAGTGATGGAGATTTAATCTCAACCATTGATCACTTTAGAGGTTAGGGTTTTAGTTGATCTCAAGATTATAAAAGGCAGCCAAGGGAGAGGAGAAGACACACATTGTGCAAGGATTCGGTGACTCGATTGAGTGGAGAAGGACTTTCACTCTGCAAATTCAATGAGAGAAAATTTTTGCAGCCAAGAAATCTCTAGCAGGTTGTACCAAGCAAGGTAAAGGTCGAGAAAATTTCTAGAGGGGCCATACAACTCGCAGAAGCAGCCAAACAGGTCGTACAGCCCGCAACAGGCAGCCTTAGGTGTCGTACAGCCCATGGCAAGTTGTGTATCACGCGGAAAGGGTCGTACAGCATACAGTTGGGCCGTACAGGTCATTGTACAGTCAGGTGGGCAGCAGGCAAGGATAGCAAAGGGGCAAAGGATTTCATATGGTGAAATCAGCTTGTTATCAGACAATCTGTACTTGCCCAAAGCCCAAGGCAAGTGAGATGAGATTGGCATAACAAGGGGGTGACCTATCACTGTCACCTTAATAGGAAACCCCTTTCTGTTTAGGAGTATGTTAAGATTACCCCAAGGGAGACATCCCTAGTGACCTAAAGGGCCGATGAAACTAAAGCAAGGATGCAAAGATACCCCCCTCTCACTGGTCACTCAAGTCAAAAGGTCTTATGTCTTAAGGGATGAAACAAATGTAATGGATGAAGTGTACCTGCCCAGAACAAGACAACAAGCAAATATGGCAGTTTCAAGTACAAAATGATATTAGTACTTCAATAAGACAATAAACCATTGAAATGTATACTAGCTGATATACAATTGCATCGAAATGGAAGTTTACAACAACAAGAAGTATTTTATAACAGCTGCAAGAAATATGCCTCAAAATTGCTTGAAAAGACAATGGAAAGATAGCATTTACTAGGCAGAATGATAATAAAATGACACAAGCAAATTTAGAAGTGTTTAGCTAGCATTCAAAGTCAATTATGCAGAAAATTTGTTGCATTTAGATGGTTGTAGCAGTCATTTATAACAGCAGCAAAAAAGTTAGTGATTGGGGTAAACTAGGGTTAGAAATAGTTAGTAAAAGCTCAGGAGAAGAGTGTTTGAGTGTTTAATCAATCCTTCAACAAGAGAGAGGCAAGAACTAGTGCCTTCTAGGGCTTATGGAGTCAAGTGGATGGCTTCTTCAAAGGCTACAATTAAATTTTGATAGTGCACAAAAGTCTAAGAGGGAGAATGCATAGGAGAAGTAGTAACTTAAGTCCCCCTATGCATTTAACTCAAGAAACAAGATACTAGGGTGTAGGCAATTCTAGGCCCTAACACCTTGCTCTCCTTAGGCTTCTTATGGGATAAAAATTAGTCAAAGATAACTAGGTCAAAACCTTAGAGTGCTAGCAATTTAGGGCCCTAGGGTTTCACTAGTCACTAGATCAATTCAATGAAAAGCTTGGCAAATAGAAAGCAAGAAAGTAGCAATTTAAGTTCCTTACCTCAAGCATCAAGTATACCATGCAATTTCATAATCTTGTATGAGCAAATAAAACCATACATAAACCATTCAATAGATGACAAAAATGCAGATTTTACTTACTTGCATCAAGAATAATCATGAAAATACATTGCAAGATTACCATAGAAGCTTCCAAGATTGATCCAACTTGCAAAAATTAGCCTTATACAAGAGTGTGCCTCACAATTTCAGCCAATAGCCCTTAGTAGGGTGCAAATTTCAGACCTCTCCTCTTGTGTGAGGAGTTGTGATGTAAAAATGAATATACTTTATGCTTATTTATACAAAATTTTGACCCTTGATTAATTTTAGGTCAAAATTAAGGCCGACCTGGCCAATTTATAATAAAATCCAATTTTGACATAATAAAATTAATTAACACCAAAAGACACCTCCAAGGGTGATGTCATGCCCTTCTAGGGTGATGTTGAGACCCTAAGGTGGAACGTTGACCCTAAAAGGTAAGGCGCTTGGCCTCCAAAGGCCCCAGATGAAGCCCACACGTGCCACTAGGCTCATAAATGCCTCCAAAACAAAAACCCTAGCTCTGGATGACGTCCAGGGTCATGATGGTGACGTCATGGGCCTTCAAGGGCCAATGTCCATGTGGAAGAGCAAGATCACCCTGGGTCTAGGTCTTCCAAGGTGCCTCCAAAGGCAACGTCCTTCTTTCTTCCTGGTACAAATCTCCAATGTCTTCTTACCCCTAGCTGGGGTTACAGCATCCATCTATGGGCTTTAAGCCCCCCATGAAGGTCTGAGCTAATCATTCCCTCATGTGTACTTGTCCACTGGGCAAAGTCTTGCAGCAACAACAAATACGCCCTCCAAGGGTTCATAAGTCACAGGGATCATAACATGTAAATCACATCCAATAATTAAATTACCCAAACATGTGCATCAAACCCCCCTTTAACCCAGACAAATGCTCAAAGGCGTTATGCAATTTGACAAGTTAGGTTTGGAGAAGGTCTCAGGGCATCCTATTGGTCTAACCTCTCTTAAATTTGGGGTGTTTCCCAGGTGGGATCTAGTCCATATCATGTAAGTGTATGAGGTGGTATGGGGTACGTGTTTGGGCATAGGGTGCATGTGATAATAGGGAAATGTAAAATCTTACCTGTGGGTGCCTTTGTAGAGGGCGAGTTGCACCTTGTCATAAATGTTATTGTTTCCTAGCTCATTCATTGTCTTTTACTCTTAGCTTTATTGCTTTTGATCTTTTGCTTTTGTGCTTCAAGGGAATAGTTGAGGGCCACTGTCCTGGCTTGATGACCAAAGGTGGCAGCGTTATCCACAAACATGTCACGGAGATGAGAAGGTTGGCTCTTGATGAGACCCCCTTTCTCTTGGCTATGCCACCAAGAGCCACTACCCTGGTTTGGTGACCAGATAGGTGGTAGTGTCATACCGCTACATGCCCATGGTCATAATAGGTCGGCTCGTGATGAGACTTCCCATCCATCAACTAGTACCTTGAGTGTTTATGTATCTTATGGGTCCCCCTTTCTTATTGAGAAGCTTTTCACTGCTTTCTCGAGGATCCCTGGGCGAAGCATCTCAAAGGTTTCAATATTGGCTTTTAACTCTTGCCAGCTACTTTTAGCCTCTAGGACTTTAGCCCCTTCTTCCCAAGAGGTAAGGTACAACCCTTCCTAGTGTAGCCAATCCCAATGCCCAAACAAAGGTAGGGGAGATGAGAAAAATAAAGATGGAAAGTGGTAAGTATGGAGGGAACGGACGATGACCTTTCACAGACCCACCCAGTGGCAACCCATCCTAAAGGGAGATCAACTTACCAGGGCACCATGTCACCCTTCCAGGTATGAACGAGGCAAAGAGCATAATTTCCAAGCAAACATCATGAAATGAAGAAGAATTCAATGCAACATATTTGAGTGCTTCAAAAATCAGAGTGACACATACCATGATACTCGGACTCATTACCTCATGGAGCAAGACTTACTGCTACTTCGGGACCAGGCTGGCGGGATGGATACTGTTGCTGTTGATAAATGGACTGCACTAAAGAAAAGAGGAGCCCTTCGGGGCCATGCTTAATTCGTCCAGCTCTCGCTACTCCATGTCTAGGACCCGTGGGCCTCGAGACGTGATCTCCTTAGTTATCCCTAGGCTAGGGATAACACAACCCGAGTTTTGTTGTTGTTTGTATTTTCTTAGTGGGCCATTATCCCGATAAGGGAGCGCTGATTTTCTATAATAAAATCATCTCGTTGTTGGTTTTCCCTTGGCTTTTTCCAGGGATTTTTACCCAAAAATATATGGGTACATGTGTTTGGTTTCTTGTTTTACTTCCCCTGCAATTTTTTGGTTAAGAATGTCAGTGTGCTTTTATTCAGTAGATTTCCATTTTTTTCAGCAAGGATTTACTAGGAATTAATTGTCGTGACTGGGGTTTAAGGAAATTTAACACCCAAAGCTCCTCCTCCAACTAGGTCATCCTCCCAGGAAATCAACCAAGCCCTCCATGTGCGCCTCATGAAGAATGTCACGATGTCACATACGTCTCCAACATCCTAAGGAAGTGCACCACATAAGTATGAAGTCAAGGTATAGCAATCCATGAGTAAGTTATCTTCAATGTGTAGGTTCACTACAATACAACCAAGGGTGGTCAACACACCATGCACTCCACGTCACATGCAACACCCCCGTGCATAAGGTGTAAACAATTTCGGAGTAACCCCAAAAGCTAACAACACTAAGGAACAATGAGATTAATTAATTAATTAATTCATCAAGCATATGCTTTGAATTAACATGTGTGACATATTGGTTTCATATTCTCCTCGAAATTCCCCTTGTCAAGTTTTTATTTCTAAAGTTTGTGAACTTGTGAGATTCAAATGGTATCGTTGTCCTTGCAAGTTTTCTTTTCACTTTCACTCCATGAATCCAAGAATAAGGCATCGATCATGTTTTAAAAAATAGTTGATTTACAAGTGTTTTTCAAGGTAAAGTATATTAAATATCATTGTTGGTCTTCAAACTTAGTTGCAGATTTGTGAGGGAAATACATTATATCAGCAGTAAAACATAAATTTAGGGTGATTTTATTTCACTTTATGTCAAGTTTATTCATCATTTTGCAACTTTCATTGCAAAAACTGTGAGACATTATCATAGATTTACGAAAAATCTGAGTTTTTTTGACATATACAATCATAAATCTGAACTTAACCATTGCTGGTTCGAAGAAGAAGTTGCAGCTTTTTGAGTATCCTATTGCAGATTAGCAAGTTTTGTTGTAGATCTGAGGCGCCATATTCCCCGGAAATGCATAGATAAAGCCTCAAATCATCTAGGGAGACCCCCCTGAGGTTAGCAAGCACTAATCCAAAGTGAGGTAGCGAAAGCCTCAAATCATCTAGGGAGACCCATCTGAGGTTAGCAAGCACTAACCCATAGTGAGGGGGACTATGTGAGGTAACATTCGCAGTTTCCCTAATAGCTGTCTGGACACCTATGGATTCTTTCGTTCAAAGGTATTTCCGGGTGATAACAGGTTGGAGATAAGAATGAGTGTAAATCTCTTTCAGGTCGTGCCTATTTTCTTATTTTGGGTCTGATTGCTTGGTCGAACAAGAAACAATGCATGATATACCTCTCTCTCCTCCAATGAGGTCAACTTTAACGGTGTTGTCACAATACTCACAACTGAACAAGAGGCAATATGGATTTGGACATTATTGGATGAGCTTGGACTTTGTTGAGAGCAACCAACTTCACTTTAATGTGATAATTAGGGTGCCATTCAGATTGTTTGCCATCCAATATATCATTGCAAGACCAAACATATAGAGGTTCATTAACATTATATATGGAAGTTGATTCAGGAGCATATCATTCATCTGGCATATTGCGTACTGATGACCAGATTGCAAACATCTTCATCAAACCTTTGACAGATGCCAAGTTTGTCAAATTTCACACTGATTAAGGGGGGGATTATTGTAATGTCCCTATTCCCCAAAACAAGTTTAAGGTGGGATGTTACAGTTATGGTGGTTTATCTAAATGTGGTTCTCAATTCAATTGTAAATTACTCAAGTGCATATGATATTCCTTGATTATTTAGGTGCAATGGTACACACCTAAACACTTATATCTTGGGTGAATCTTCTTTCGACGTGCTTCTAATTACCTTGGATTATCACCCAATATCTTCAACATGGTATCAGAGTTTTGGTGATGCTATGTGACACTAGGGTGATTGTGGATCTAAATATGTGGCGCTTAACATAAGGTTGGTTGCTTGCGAGGAGGAGTGCACAATAGGTCAGATCTAATTTCACCAAACTGTGATTCTTTCTTAGTGTGAAAGTTTCTATTTCTCTACAGATTTTATGTGAATGTGATCACACCCAGTTTTCCTCTCATAACTTCTATTGCTTCTTACACAATGCACCACCTACAACACCATTTCTCAGAGCATTTTTTTTGGTTCATCCAGGGCCTTTTGTCCCTCCACCAACACATGAAAAAGCACGAATTCCTATGCAGGGCTCTGTGAGATAGCATTTTTTTTGTATAATTTGTTGAGCCATAACGAGTTCCCATGCATATCTCTGCCATATTGCCTTCTGCTAAGGTTTTGTTTTCAAATCTGGGCCCTCCTATTTAATCTCCGCAGCAAGCCACCGCACCACAATTAATTTGTAGGCATATTTGAAGTAAACTGTAAAACACATTTTTTACTATGTGCAACAAGAGATTAAAGGCAACAAATAACAATTTCTTTTTCAACAGTGTCATGTCATGTTTGATAATTGATTGGCCATTCTACACCACGATCTTGCGAACCCTAGTTCAGTGCTATCATAGATGCAACACATTTTGTTATTTAAGCTAAAGTCTTCTTGTGGGCATGTTTTCCTATAGCATGCTCATCTGGTGTGTTTTTTGTCAGGGAGGGGCGAGCATGGCTTCCCCTATGCCCTATCAAAACTAGTTTTGGAGCAATGTCATCTATGATGTGGTTCATGACTTGATTTTGTAATTAATAAAAGAAGTTAGAAAAAGGTGTTGCATAACTTATACAAGCATATGCCTCTCTCCCTATGTATTGAGGCATTAAACCTTTCAATAATCAATAAAGTATAGTCTCTGTTGCCAATTTTGCCTTGCACTTTTCTGTGAAGGATGTAGCATTAGATGCATAACGTCACCCTATTAATGACCATCTATATATATATTTGAACTTATGTTTTGTTAGAGAATAGTGGCCTAGGGCATACTACATTTGCACTAAATGAAATATATTGAGAATGGAAGTCAAGAACAAGAGATGTTGTTGGAGAAGAAATGCTTCTTGGCAAGCATCAACTATGGTTCTCCCCACTACTCATTGCAAATCTAGCCTGTGACCACCAACCAAAAAATCACAATGGAGCTCAATCACTACCAAATTATTAGAGCTCAAAGTTCACATAAAAGTTGCCCCTTGCATTGGTAACAAAATACCCCATAATCTTGAGAAGCTCAATCTAAACACCAAGATTAGAGCCAAAATAAAGAGTAGAAGTAGGCCCCAATTTTAGGAGCTTAAGACCCCAAACTCCTTTTACCAGACATGATAGACTCCCAACCCACTTTATTGCAATGCCGCACATCCAAATAGAATGAAAGGAGAAACGTTGTCCAAGGGCCAGAAAATTATGCAAGACTGTAAATGCACAAGGGCAGGAAAAGGCGGCTAATGATGAGCCTAATCTCAGTTCCTTTGTTGGTTGAGCTGAGAAGAACCTTTATGATAGCTTGTTGTAGTTCTCTTAGTATGCTTTGTTGTTGATGCCTAATGTTAAAATTAGTGCAGCTGCAAGAGCAATTCTCCTGGAGGATGGCATAAGACCCTAGTTGTGGACTAGGGCCCCCAGCACACTCCTAGGGTTTCTTGGTATGAGACCAAGCAGTGAGAGCCATAGCAAAAGACCCTTGTGAGGGCCCCCAGTAGATGACTAGGGTTCTTGGTCTAGGACCAAGCAATAAGACCCTAGATGTGTTCTAGGGCCCTGGATGTGTTCCAGGGAATCCTTGCCC
>SNQJ01S0062687.1:23397-41354 GCA_010110895.2 Picea sitchensis
TTTTTTTTTTTATATATTTGTGTGATATTTGAAATTATGTATACACATTTGATTTAATCAAGATAATAATTATTTTAAACAAGTTTTCTTTTGTGATAATTGCATGATTTTTTTTATTGAATTAATGATATTTTCTATATATTTTTTTATGATTGTGCATAACAATGTTTGCTTGATTTTCATTAATATGTTTGGGTATTTAAAATGAATGTATGTGCATGACATATTGATTTTTCTTTTGAAATGTATGTCCTTTAGCAATGCTTTGTGTTTATATTGTGTTTGTATGTTTGCATTTGTTGTTTGTGTAATGATCAAAATTTGATGTATAATGTTTGTATGAATGAATTTTCAATATTTTTTGTTTGTAATAATCAAAGTTTGATGTGTTCATGATTGTGCATATGGATATTGGTTGTTTGGGTTTTATTTATGTGTTTGTGTATTTACAATGAATGTATATGATGTGTTAATATATGTTTTTGAAATGTGTGTGTATTTCATTTTGCAATGTTTTGTGTTTACTATATATTTGTATGTTTATGTATTTGCAATTTTTGCATGTGTATTGATCAAAATTTGATGTGTACTCATGACTGTATACTTTGAAATGTGTGCAAGTAATTTAATGTATATTCATGATTGTGTATATAAATGTTTGTTATTCGAGTTTCATTTATATGATTGCGTTTACAATGAATGTGTATGACATGTTGATATATGCTTTGAAATGTGTATAAGAATGTTGTTTGAGTTTCATTAATGTGTTTGAATATTTAAAATGAAGTTGTACACCATATTGATTTGTACTTTTAAATGTGTGAGTTTTCACTGATCAAAATTTGATGTGCAATATTCAATATTTTTTGTTGATGTGTATTCATGATTGTTTGAGTTTCATTATATGTTTGGGTATTTACAATAAATGTGTATGACATTGATGTGTACTATATATTTATATGTTTATGTATTTGCAATTTTTGCATGTGTATTGATCAAAATTTGATGTGTATTCATGACTGTATACTTTGAAATGTGTGCAATTTTTGTTTGTGTATTGATAAAAATTTAATGTGTATTCATGATTGTGTATATAAGTGTTTGTTGTTCGAGTTTCATTTATATGATTGTGTTTGCAATGAATGTGTATGACATGTTGATATATGCTTTGAAATGTGTGTTTCATTAAGTAATAATTGGTGGTTACATTATTCTTGTATGTTTATGTATTTACAATTTTTGGTTGAGCATTGATCAAAATTTGGTACGTAATGTTTTGTATGTGCGTGAATTTCCAATATTTTGAAATGCGTGAATTTCCTTGAACAATGTTTGTTGTTTGAGTTTCATTTAAATGTTTGTGTATTTACAATGAATGCGAAATGTATGTGTTTTATTTAACAATACTCAATGTTTACTTAATGTATGTTTGTATATGATTGTGTATAAGAATGTTGTTTGAGTTTCATTAATGTGTTTGAATATTTAAAATGAATGTATACGCCATATTGATTTGTACTTTTGAATGTGTGAGTTTTCAATGATCAAAATTTGATGTGCAATATTCAATATTTTTTGTTGATGTGTATTAGTGATTGTTTGGGTTTCATTAATATGTTTGGGTATTTACAATAAATGTGTATGACATTAATTTGTACTACATATTTGTATGTTTATGTATTTGCAATTTTTGTATGTGTATTGATCAAAATTTGAAGTGTATTCATGACTATACTTTGAAATGTGTGCGAGTTTGCGTGTGTTTTATTTAGTAATAATTGGTGGTTACATTATACTTGTTTGTTTATGTATTTACAATTTTTGGTTGAGCGATTAAAATTTGGTGCATAATGTTTTGTATGTTTGTGAATTTCGAATACTTTGAAATGTGTGAATTTCCTTGAGCAATGTTTGTTGTTTATATAATGTAACAAAAATTGCATAAATTAAACTAAATATTTAAGTGAGTGACTAACCGAATTTGATGATTGAAAAATCCTTCATACCCAGACTTCGCTTAAAAGAGAGTTCCTCCATAATGGTCGTAGTTGGAGCATGTACTTTAACTAAAATGAAAATAAACATAACCACTTGTTATAGTTACATTGCACACAATGTATAAGAAAACAATAAATATCATTTATGTGAAATAACACACCGAAAAATTGCAAAACTCAAAGTGTGTAATAATAAGAGAAAAAAAGTATGAACATTGATAATATGGACATGGAGAAAATTGATAAAGATTGAGAGAATTATGCCTAACCCTAGTGTGTATGTGTGTGTGTGTGTGAGAGAGAGAGAGATAGAGAGTCGATTTGTTTTTGTCACTAACCTTTGTTTAATTTTCTTATAACTTGTGATCATTGTAGGTAATGAAGAAGAGAAAATGCATAAGTTGGAAATTGAATAAGAATTAGATGCAGTGAAGAGGTTGAAGGTTGATGTCGTGACTCTCTCAATCCAATTAGGAAATGTTTGAGTTACCTAATATAATGATCTTGTAAAAGTCCTTGATAACTCAAAGGTCAAAGAGATTACATCACAACCAATAGAAGTGAAAGATATCTAAACAATAATTGTGATGAAGGTCGGTGCATGGAAAAAAAATGTGGAAGTGAATATACAACAAACAAAAAGACTACTACTTAAAAAAGACAATCTTCGAAAAATGGTTACATTTATTCTTTTGAACAAAATTGAATTGTGCAACATTCCTACAAAAACTTAATAGGTAATTACTAAATTGTTGGGCCTATTGTACCAATTGTCTTAAATAATAGACATGAGGATCCACATGCTTCATCTCACTATGAACAATAGAGTTATCAACTACTTGTATTGTAATTCGATTATCACAATACACTATAGTTGACTCTTGAAAATAAAATATCATCTCGCACATTAGGTTGTAATCCACACAATCATTAACCTTGGTATTCAACCTTTGTGATTGATAGGGAAACATTCTTTTGTTTCTTACAAAACCACACTGTGGGTCCATATCCAATCATGGAAGTGCAAAATTTGCACCCCCTTTGATTGGATATCAAGAGGATATTGAAGTAGCTAGGCTTTTGTGTTCAATAGTATCATTGTTTGAAGTGGAATTTGCATGAAAGATTTTTTTTCATAGAGAGATATGATTCTATACAAAATGAGTTCTTTAATTTTGGAATTGTAGTCATYGGTGTTCATGATAGTCATGCCATTACTTGTGGGGACTTTCAGAATGATAATGTTAGGATAGTTCTTGAGACGAATGAAGGCTTCAAATTCTTCTTTGGTTAAGTTCAACTTGGAAGGTTTTGCCAATCAAATGATACAATTGCAATCTTGGTGAATTCTTCAACGTCACTAGTGGGAATGAAACAAATGGAAAATTCAATTTTATTAAAAGCATCTTCATAAAAAATACAGTCAAGAAACTATATTATAATTCAAGTTGTTTTCTAAAAGGCTAAGGTAGCACTGCCAAATTGTAAGTTTGAGAGGTTAACAACATGAGGGGAGTTAGGTTTTGTAAATGGAGTGAAAAAGTGGAAAGGTTGTTGTTAAAGTTGGGTTGGGTAATTCTTCTAGGAGGGAAAACAAGAAAGTTATGTGAGGTGTAACATAGAGGAAGTTCAAGATCACACAGAGGGTCTGATGAAATTTTTGCAAAGGGTGTTGGATCTGGGAATTCAAGTAAAGAGAGAAGAGTTTGGAGGCTATGCATAGTGTCAAGGTGGGACAACGAAGTTTCTTGTCGTTGATTGTAGAAACGTTTGAGGATGGGTTGTGATGTGAGATACTGGAGAAAATATTGAGGAGAAAAGGTGAGAAATTGAAAGAGGCCATGAGGGAGAAACATTATTTATTCAACAAAACAAGATTGGAAAGCGAGGGATGCTAGGTTGTGTTAATTTCAATGATCATTTGGAAATATGGTTTGTTCCGAGTGAAGAGGTTAAGGTTAAGGTTTCAAATCTCATGCAAGATTTCAACACTGCATACTTGATGTTTTCGTCAACTAGATCTATGTTTGTGAGTGTGTATATATATATATATATATATGCAATTGTATAGCAAAAATGAAACCATGCATATCCCATGGAAGGGAAAGCCACACAAAATTGACAACTACAACAAGATATTAATCCAACATATGTATGTGCTTAACTATTGTTGCTAATTGAATAAGGAACCCATTCAACCATGAATCACTACCTATATACATGTTTGGGAAATTCATATAATTGGCATTTGCATCACGGATCATCTATCATCCACACAAAAGTGGAAATCTACATTGCATTCAGTTTCGTCATTTTCATTGTGGGTCTCTTGCAAGATAAATGAATGAATGCAATGCTTAGTTTGTCATAAAAAATGACTATTCCCTACATAACATAATAAGGATGAGAATGTGAGAGAGAGTGCACCAATGTTGGTAAAGCAAGTTTGACTAGAACACATGGACAATATTTTCTTCTGTATCTAAATTAAAAATGAAAATAGTAAAGAATCATATTATTACCACGAAAACTTATTAGTAAATTTACTTTCCTCATTTGACATAATGCTCTTTAGTAATGTATGAGGCATTACATGGGGATGATACTCCTTACATTAACACATGCTATCCATATCATCATTCTTTGGGTCATTTCTTATAATTTGCCCCAAGCTCTTCTTTCTTGGAAAACAAACCCCATTATGATTACCCTTATCCCTACAATAGTGATGTTGAATCCCTACAATTGAAATATTTACAAGACATTGCTCCATTCATACAATATGCCCTTAAAGAGGAACATAAGGCTTGGTTTAGTGCATATGGTTCAAGGAGGAACATGAGGCTTGATTTAGTGCATAGGGTTCAAGGAGGAACATGAGGTTTAGTGTATAGGGTTCAAGGAGGAACATGAGGCTTCTATTTTGAAATTTGGTAACCATGCAATTTATTTCCCATTTTTGTCACTCGTGGTGTCAAATGATAACCTTCACCCTAATCATCTCAAATCCATCTAATCATATTATTTTTTATTCCATGTCTCGAAAATGCAGTTCTCTGGGAGTTATGCACAATGATTCCATCACACTTTTAATGTTCATCTAATTTCGTCAAAAGAAAAGAAAAGCATTGCCAATGTGTCAATATGGATTGGACAATTGAACAAATCCATGATCAAGGCCTACAAGCATTGGCAAGATCAATTACCTTCATAGTGAGGGGATTGTGCAAAATGTTGGTGTGAAGCTTGTTGAATTGGGCTCTTGCAAGAGGGGTTTGGTGATGAAGAGAAGGGCCTAGAGGCCTTGCAATTGAGGGGGATACTTCAATGGAAGTCCCTAGAGATGGTGGACCAAGTGGAGCTCGAGTTTGCTTCTGATATTTGGTCTCTCGTTTGCATCGTTCTGGAGATGGTCGTTGGCAATCCTTCACGAAGCCATGTTTCCAAATTTTGACATGGATAAGATCATAAAGAAACATAAGATGGTATAAATGAACAATGCATCTAGTGAATGTCTAGGAATAGGGAGAAGACAAAGATATGAAATTTTTACAAGGCCCTTAATTTGTTACATTTATTTTATTGACAATGTTGCATATATTAGGTTATAAATCATGATACATGTACACAATGATTGTCGCACCATCCAAGGGCCAAAGAGTGGTCAATTGGAGGACAATGCATCAGAATGAATATCAATCTGGCTAAGGAATCTGAAAGTAGTAAAGGGGACAACATACAATGATTTCTAAGTATTGCTCAATCCATACAATATGCTCTTAAAGAGGAACATGATTGGTTTAGTGCAAAGGGTCTAGGGAGGAACACCAGGCTTTTGTTATGAAATTTGGTAACCATGAAATTTGTTTCCCATTTCTCTCACCCAAGGTATCAAATGATCTTCACCCATGTGTTCCATATCTTTGAAATGCAAATCTTCAAGTATTATGCAAGGGACTATCATCACACTTTCGGTGTTCATTTAATTTCGTCGGAGAATTTTTAGGTGTATGTACCAAGTAAGAACGATTATCTCTCTTGATGCCAAAGTAAGAACTGAATAAAAATGCACATTAAAGAAAGCAAAGAAAACCATTGCTAATGTGTCACTATAGATTGGAGAATTGGAAAAATATGTGGTTAGTGCCTACACATGTGGCAAGAGTGATTACCTTCATAGCAAAGGGGATTGTGTAAAATGATGGTGTGAATCTTGTTGAATTTTTCTTTGCCAAGTGAGGTTTGGTGATGAGAAGTCTAGAGGTCTTGCAATTGAGAGGGAACCCTGAGTGGATGTCTCCAAAGGTCGTGAACCAAGTGGAGTTGGGTTTTTCTTTCAATATGTGGTCTCTCATCTGCAATGTTCTAGAGATGGCCATTGGAAATCCTCCATGGAGCCATGTTTCCAATTCCCTCGCTATGATGTATCGATTTGGATGCATAGAGTAGCTATGTGAGTTGCTAGCATCACTTTCAACTAAAATCTGAGATTTCCTCTATAGAGAAATGCTTTCGAATAAGCAATCACAAGCCCGATAGGGGAAGCAATGTATAGGTAAATAGGTTAAATGAGAAATTCCCAAGGCCTACATGGAAGCAAGTATGCTAGATTTGAATGGGATTCTCCAAAAGTGGTTTTTCTAATAGATCCTGAAACATAGGGAAGTTCTTAATCACTGGGGTACTCGATACTCTCATCACCATTACAATGGTATAAATAATGCAAAGTTGGATCTCCTCGATCAACAACATTCTTCTATTGTTTTAATTACATTTGGAAACCCAGCTTCTTACGAATATAAATCACTTGGATAGGTCTTCCTTTGCTTAAATTAGGAATGGTCATAGATAAAGTAATTGGTGATCCATCTTTCGTTAACAAAAGCTTCAACGGAGATTTGTTGAGAGATGTAGATACATATCAAAAGAAAGAAATTGAATAATGAGATCAAATGTCTAGAGTTAGAAAAAAAAAGAGTGGTCTTTAAAAGTTGATAGGTTATTTGAGAAGCATGAGTGGGTCGCAACATAGAAAGAATCATTTGGAAAGAAAGTGAGGTACATTGGGAAAGAAAGTGAGGAAAGAATCTAATGAGTGATGGATACACATATATTTTTTCAATGGAACGCACATCCCCAGGAAACCCTCCAAGCACTTCCCCTCATTCCGAGGATGGTACTCTATTTTTTAGGATCCATGTAGACCTGGTTGTAAGGTTATAATGGGAGATAAGAAGGTGGGGTCAACCAGTTGGTTGCATTTTTGGCAGCCTAACCCAACGTGGACAACAAGTGAGAAAGCCAGCCCAAGGACTTGATGATATGACCTCCTTGCAATTCACAACACTCAACCACTCAAGCTAACCCACATGGGTTGAGTGATGGAAATATATATATAGACGGAAATAAATCAGATAATGAGATCAAGGGCCTTGAGTTGGAAAAAAAGGAGTGCTCTTAAAAAATAGATAGCTTACTTGAGAAGGATGAGTGGATTCAAGATTGCAAAAGAGAGAGAACTATTTGGAAATAAAAGAGGGCATTGACTATGCTTTTTCATCTTGTAGATGGATTTGATAAACTACTAGAGGGTCAATAAGAAGAAGATGACAATGTTTGGATAAGTAGAAAGTCCTTTGGTACAACCTCCCCATTAAGCATAAACATTGAAATCTTTGAATCACCAATAACCAATCTTTATGGCTCCTTAAGATTTGATTATATCCAAACATTGAATTAGCATTGGCAATTCAACATTACAATGTATCATCATCCTCGGTGTTGTAGCAAGGAAAGGGAACAATTGCCCAATACAATCTACCACAGTGCATTCTGTTCCAAATGTGTAGGGTTTCGTTTGGGTATATTGTCAAGTTTTAATAATCCAAGGTCAACTATAAACAAATATTTGAGGGCAAACATTGTTTATAAGGCTTCATTGTACTTGCATGTTTTCTAGTGCTAGTAAAATTGGCATTCAAAAAACATGCAGATGCTTTTATACCCACCATATTCGTAAAAGAGCAATCCATCACAAAAATATTTTATTGTACTACAAAAGATGAACAAGATCAACACACAATTCCTTACCATTCAACGATAAAAAGGACTCTGAAAACAAGCACATGAATCAGATTACAAGTAAATGGAGACACCACAGTTTCAATTTGATTTTGGTTTTGAGTTGGCAGAGGTTTGGGTTCAATTCTGCTCAAAGTGGTTCCAATGAGTTAGGGCACTCTCCAAATATCTACATCGTAAAAGAGGGTGAATAGCAATTCTTCCCCTCTGCAAACTCCATTGGATGAAAGACATGCGGACAAGCAATACCATCATACGTATTTAAAGTCTTACCATCAATATTGAGATATGTAATCTCCATAGCAGACCTAGAGAAGTCAATAGAGTGGCTCCATGGTTGTTTTCAAATGTGTGGAAATAGTTTAATTCCCAAAGAATCAATAATCATCCACATCGCATAACCCACTAATACCAAATGGAGAGCCATGTTAATGCATAGAAATAAAGGCCTACTAACAAGTTGCTTAACCGTTTGGTGAAATACTCCAACTAGTACGAAATGGAAAGCCTTGTCAATGCACGAAAATTAAGCCCTGGTGCAATACCTTAACTACTACCAAATGAGCTGCGTTGTTAATGCATAAAAATAAATCCCTACTAACAAGTTGCTTACACATCTAATGAAATACCCCAACCAGTACCAAATGGGGAACCTTGTCAATGAACAAAAATAAAGCTCCACTAGCAAGTTGCTTACACATCTAGTGAAATACCCCAACTAGTACCAAATGGGGAACCTTGTCAATGCAAGTTGCTTACACATCTAGTCGAATACCCCAACTAGTACCAAATGTGTAAGCAACTTGTTAGTGGGGCTTTATTTTTTGTTCATTGGCAAGGTTCCCCATTTGGTACTGGTTGGGGAACCTTGTCAATGAACAAAAATCAAGCCCCACTAACAAGTTACTAATAATAATCTAGTGGTGAATTTATCAACACTTCAACACAAATCCATCTAAATCTCCATTTTTTATATATGTGGCTCGCTTTTGATTGGTGCGGAGCGTGGAACACCTAGCTACACATTGTCATAAAGTATTACATACCCACCTCCTCACATTCCAATTTATATACACATCTAACGAAATACCCCAACCAAGACTCAAATGGGAACCTATTAATGAACAGTACGAAGCTCCACTAGGCAAAGGTTATTATCTAGTGAAATGTCTCAACTAGTACCAAATGGGAACCTGTCAATGAATAAAAAATAACTCAATTAATGAAGTCTTACATGACATCTAGTGAGAATAACCAACTTAGTACCAAATGGGGAACCCCTATCAATGAATTCACCAAAATCAAGTCCCCAGCCAATTGAAGTTGCTTACACATCTACAGGAATTTACTCAACATCACTCAACACAAATCCATCTAAATTCACCATTTTTATATATGTGGCTCCTCGCTTTTGATCATATGCTAGAGTTGTGAACATAGCTTACATCAATATAAAATATGATAACGACACTCTCACATTCCAATTGTTTATATATATAATCGCTTTTGATTGGTGCATTGGAGTTGTGAACACTAGGTTGCATTGTCAAGAAGATATAATCATACTCTCACATGGGGGCGATTGGTCTGTGATTTGAATCTTGCACCTATTTATGCAAGAGCATAGACTTTAGCAATTGGTCATGGTGTAATACCTTTATCAGGAACAATGGAAAAACTAGAACCTTCAGCAAAGATAGTGACCTTTTAGATTGGGTTGAGGATTGAGTTGCGTTTGAAAGCAATATAGTCAGAGTTGAGTGGAGGACTATGCTTTCCTTAGTTCTATTCCTATCTTGGCTTTGTTACTTTTCAATTTGATAAGGTTAATGCTACTCTTGATATCTATCATAGATAAAATATTGGAAGGATGATAAAATGTCATTTCCCACATTTCCAGTATATCTATATTTATATTTCCCTAAAGGAAGGCAATGCCAGTGTAATATTCCCGAAAATTTTTGTGTATAATTGTCCACTGTAACAAGAACTATGATGTCAAAACAAAAGAAAAAGAATTCAAATGCCAATGCTTAGCAAAGGCCATTGAAGGAAAGCTATGTTCAAGTTTAATGCATTGTGTTATATATAGATCTAGCAATAAAGTTTGGCAATTTGTATATAATAGAAATAGATGGATGTTGATTTGTTAGTGAAAACAACACCTCATATAGAAACTCGGTAGAAACAAGTTGCTTTGTTTAAAAATAACCTCTGTTTTTTTTAAAGCGCCAGAGAGAATTGTTGGCAAAAAGTAGAAACACTAGGTTAAAAAAACACATTGACCGACTGACCATTGCCCATATTCCAGGAAAAAATAACCTCTATATATAAAAAAATGCCAAACAGAGATAATTATTGGTAGCAGTACCTGAGTTCGCTTCTTGAGTGTTGTGGCAATGTAGAAGGGGATTGAAGCTCGTGATATATTTCATTGGGAGATCGACTTAAACAACTAACCTGCGATCAAAGCAAGTCTCCATGTTTAGGTCGAGATATAAAGAAAATAAAATAAATGATCAAAGATTAATTAAACTTCATAGTAGGAAGACGTACCGGTATGTTGATTGGAGAGAATTAGTTGCTCCCCATCATGATCAACCACGAAATCCAAATACATTGTAACAACAATTGTAAATGAAAAATCAGTTTCTGCAAATCACGAGTCAACCAATGTAATGTAGGATAACCGAATACATAGAATTTTTTAGTATAAATATAAATTTGTCGTTGTTATTTACTATGCTTACCTTAGAGAGCAGTTGCATGTCGATACTCCAAAGCTAGAGGGAGGGATGCTCCAATCTTTAATATTTTATACATGCACAAATGGAATGAATTGAAGCATAAGCAAGAAACAACCCAATTTTCAGCTGGAGCAAGATTTGAATTCTTGAAACATGTTGATTGAGCACTTTTAAGAAAAGCCCATACAAAAATGAAAATCTAACTTGAGCTAGTTCTAGCACCAAACCACAGTCCAACCAACCTAAAAGCAAAACTTATAAATAGCTCCAGACAGTCTTCTGGTCTGCGTTATTTATCTGCTCCAGAGGATGGCAGAGAACAAACATAGATACATTTCAACCATAAACTAAAGTTTTTTGAAGATAGACTAAAAGAAAATTAAAAAGGTGGGTACTTGTGTTCTGGGTCAGTCCTATGCTCTGTGGTATTTGTCTATCTCTTGCTTCTTCGATTCCACCCAAAACCTCTTCTGCAATCCCCCTCTGCTTGATTGTCTTTCTGAAAATTTATAATACTTCCAACGGGCACTAAAATATGGATAGAAAATTGTTTAACTTGGTGAAGAATTTAGTACAACCATAGCCTTAGCAGGGCTATTGTATCATATTGTCTTGTTGTAAAACTGATTAACCTCCTCTGCAACGTTTTCAAAGAGAAATCTCTGCCTCCTTCATGTCAATTGCATGATCCCTCATGTCAAGTGCATGATTAACCTCTTGTAAATGATTTACTGGCACACCATACATGGTGGAGAATTTGGTACAGCCACAACCTTAGAAGGACCCTATTGTATCATCTCTTCTTCTTGTATCACTGATTAACCTCCTCTACAACTTTTTCAGAGAGAAATCTATGCCTCCCTCGTGTCAAGTGCACGATTATCCTCTTGTGAATGATTTTGAGATGGGGGTAGTTGGTATTCACATCTTCATGAGATAATTGCTATCAGATAAAAAGAAAAGAAGACCTCAGATATCACTCACTCAACTAATCTAATTTTTAATTTACCATCAAAAAAACAAGAAAAGAAGACAGACACAAAGAGACTGAACATAAATTTACCAGAATAATGGATGAGGATCTGAATGCATATCACCTCACCTAATTGGTTTATGAATTAATAAAATCAAATTAATTCTTGTAGATCTCGCTCACTGGGCTAATCTAATTTGTAATCTATAAAAAAGAATATAAGACAAATACAAAGAGATGGAACATAAATTTACCACAATAGAGGATAACAATACTTCATTTAGCTATGATTGAATCTTTGCACACGTCTGTTGATTCAAAAATTGATGTGATCCCTACCTCCACCTCCACCTCGTAGTGCCATTACAGACAACACATGCACACCAAATAGATGACACATACAAGCAGAATAGACTCATATAGACTAGACCAATACAAGCATAACAACACAAACTAGACCAGGCATAACAACACATAACATGGAGCTCCAAACATACAAACCAGACCACAACACAGGCAGTCCTAAGAGGGGGAGGAAGAAGCAGGGGAATACACAAGAAAGAGGAGATTCAAACAATCAATGGAAATAAAATATGATCCTTTTCTTCTGCTTTAACTTGACTCGATTCAATGATCATGTTATGTTGGACCATTGCAATATCATTTCCATCTAATGCCAATGCCAATTCTAACTTTTGATAAGCACCACTAGTTGATATTCGAGACACTTGATCTCTCAAACACTACCAGTTATGCATCCAACGGAGGCATGGGATTGCACAATGTGAAAAGATTCCTCATCCAATGGAGAAGGATGTAGTCAGCTTTTACATTTATATAGCAAAAACACAATCCATGTCATCCAAGTATGGTTAAAGCAAAAACAAAGTCCATTGTCAACTTGTTTACTCATCCAAGGGACGTGGAAGCATTTAGAATTAAAATAAGGGCCAAAAGCCTCACCCTTCCATAACAACTAAAACTAACATGTCCTCGACACTAGGGAGAGGAACGCCCAAGGAAAATGAGGATGGACACATTGCAGAAAGAGACAAGTGAAAGTCATTTAACACCCGAGAGTTACAACAAGTTGTTGATGGTGGCAAGAGGTGTGTGGAATTCTGACCATGGGTTTTCCGTTGATGGCTACCAATAAGTCAATCAAGGAAGGCAGTGGGCAAGGTTCACTAGGCATCACTATGTATTGAATGTTTTGATTTCCATCATTTCAACTTCCTTTTCTCCTCATTCTTCATCGTGTTGTTTTACTGTCCACCTAGAAGACGTGGAAGGAATTGATTTCATCTTCATTCACAAATCTCCTCCTTCATGAACACCACTTCCATGGACCTCCACAAATAACATATGGCTTGTTGTGGGAAAAAGAGAAGCTTACATGCCATGCATAATAATAAAATAATTCTGGCAAGTAATGTGCATGGGGGTACAAATGAAACACTATAAATACAACCACCTTGAGGTAGTGCATTGTAGATAGAGCTAGGATCATTCTTATGTGTGTGTGGGAACGCACACTATTTCAGAAGTCTTTTAGGCTAGTCGTAGGAGTTGATTAAATGAAATGTGAGCTCTATTTGTTTGTGAAGAGGGAACATTGAGCACCATGGTCATGCAAATTGTGAAGCTGGCAAGAATAGGGTGAATCTTCAGATAGGAGGGGAAGGATTGTCAAGAAAATGCATTTTAAAGGTGTCGAGAAAAGGTCGTGGGGGGTTTTGCCACATAGATTAGAAGACGACGAGAGCCTGGCTTGACACTTTTTACATTGCAAAGGAGGCTGCCATGGGGCCTATTATTTCTGTAAGGCTGAACAGTGTTGTAGGTGTTATCCAAAACCATTTTGATGGACTCTAAATCATGACCATCCACGATGTTTATGATCCAAGATCCATGAGAATGTGAGAGAAGGGGTCAATACTTTTGCTCAAGGATCTTTATTGGTTCATGCAACATAAGATCCACATTGAAAGAGGCTTGAGCAATGTGCATAGGAGGCTAGAAGCACCCACAATCGAATCCAGTAGGAAAGATATGGAAGTCATGTTATTCTAGATTGTTTCATCCCTTCCATCCAATGCTAATACCAATTCATACGCTCGATAACCACTGCCAATTGATTTCCCAGAGAGTGCCAATGTTGCTTTTGATGGAGGGATGGGATTTCACAATATGAAAAGATTCCTCATCCAACGAAGGAGGATGTAGTGACTTTTACATTTAGATACAAAAAACACAATCCACATCATCGAACTATGGTTAAAGCATAAACATAATCCAAGTAACCATGTTTTACTCATCCAAATAGATATGAAATAAGAGCCAAAAAACATCTTCCTTCAATAATAGCTACTAAAATAAATGGTGTGCATTTTTTTTAAGTCGAGTGCACTATTATCCTATTCTGAATGATTTTAAGATTGGGGGCAGCTAGTCCTCACATCTTCATTAGACGATTTCTATCATATGAAAAGAAAAGAAGACCTTAGATCTCATTCACTAATGCATTATTTTATATTTTATCTAAATAACAAGAAAAGAAGATAGGTACAAAGAGACTAAACATAAATTTACCAAAATTGAGGATGAGGATGTGGGTGCATATCACCTCACCTAGTTGGTGTACGACATTATTAAAATCAAAATAATTTTTGCAGATCTCACTCCTTGCTCTAATCTAATTTGTAATCTAAAATAAAAAAGAAAGAAAAGAGGAGAGATACAAAGAGATTTAACATAAATTTTACTAGAAACAAGGACGACAATACCTCATTTAGCTACGATTGAATCCTTGTAGGCATTTGCTAACTCGAAAATTGATGTGATGCTTGCCTCCACCTCTTGGTGCCATTATAGGGAACACATCCACACCAAATAGATGACACAAACAAGCAAACTAGACTCATATAGACCAAAGCAATATAGGCATAACAACACATAACATTGAACTCCAAACATATAGACTAGACCACAACACATGCAGTCTTAAGCAAAGGAGGAGGCAAGGGAATGCACAAAAGGCGGGGGAAATTAAAACAATGAATGGAAATAGAATATGATCCTCTACTTTTGCTTCTACTTGACTTGATTCAGTAGTGATCTTAGTATGGACCGTTGCAATATCCCTTCCATCTAATACCAGTGCCAATGCTCGCTTTTGATAAGTACTGCTAGTTGATCTTCGAGGCATTGCTCATTGATCTCTCAAACACTACTAGTTCTGCGTTTGATAGAAGGATGGGATTACATAATGTGAAAAGATTCCTCATCCAACAAAAAAGGATGTAGTGAGCTTCTACAATTAGATAGAAAAAGTATAATTCACATCATCTAACTATGGTTAAAGAAAAAACAGAGCCCATCGTCATCTTGGTTTACAAATTCAAGGGACGTGGAAGCAATTAGATTTGAAATAAGGGCCAAAATCATTGTCCCTCCATAATGACTAAAACTAGCATGCAATCAACAATGGGGAAAGGAATGCCAAAGAGAATCGTGGATGGACAAATTGCAAAATGACATGAGTAAAAGTCAGTCAACACCCTAGCGTTATGGCAAGTTGTTGTTGATTGCAAGCAGGGATGATTTTAAGGATGGAAATTTATTTTAAAATGTAGAAACCTTGGTGAATCTTACTAATCCTGCATATGTCAACTATAAATGTTTGGTGATATTTTTGCAAAAATATTCAAATTTCTAAGTATTTTATATAGTTTTTATAAAATTTTGGCAATTTTTAAGGTAAAATAATTTTATCCTATAGAATTTGGGCGAATCATTTTTAAAATAGTGAATCTCGTTTTTGGAAAAACCATGGAAAATTAGCCCATGAGCGATATTTAGCCCCTAAAATCATCCCAGAAATTTGCAAGTGGTGTGTAGAATTCTGACCACAGGCTTAGTGTCGATGGCCACTAGTGAGTCGATCAAGGAAGCCAATGAATGAGGTTTGYTAGGCGGCATTGCATGTTCTAATTTCCTTCGTTTCAACATTCCTTTTCTCCTCATTCTCTATTGTGTCATTTCAATGTCCATCTAAAAGATGCAAAAGGAATCAATTTCATTTTCATTCACAAATCTCCTTCTTCCCAAACACAGAGCTCCACAGATAACACATTGCTTGTCATGGGGAAGAGAGAAGCATACATGCAACACATAAAATATATAATAATTAATTATAGCAAGTAGAGTGAGTTGGGATACAGAGGTAATGTTATAAATACAACTACCTTTAGGTGGTGGATTGTATACAAAGCTCAAATCGTTCTTGCAAGCGTGTGAGTGTGCACATTGTTTTAGATTTCGGCCTCAAGTTGTAGTGGTTGATCATGTGAAATTAGAGATCTATTTGTTTGTTTAGAGGTAACAACGAGCACCATATGCACAATATGCAGATGGAAAGAATGGGAGTGAATATCAAAACAAGAGGAGCATTGTCAAGGAAATGCATTTCAGAGGTGTCAGGAAAAGGCTTGTCATGTTTGCAAGGTTGAAAGAAGTTGTAGGTGACATTCAAAACAATTTTGATGGACTCTAGATCACGACCATCCGTAGTGTTTTTGATCTAGGATCCATGCAAATGCAAGACAAGGGGTGGATGCGTTTTCTCAAGGATGTTTACCAGTTCATGGAAGGTGAGATCCGCACCAAAAGAGGATTGAGCATTGTGCATAGGAGGTTAGTGATGTCCAAAATCAAATCTAGTAGAAAAGAGAGGGCAAGGATGTTAATCTAGATTATGCATCCCTTCCATCTAATGTCGATGCCAATTCACGTGTTTGATAAGCAATGCCAATTTATCTCTTAGAGAGTGTTGATTTTGCCTCCAACGGAGAGATGGAATTGCACAATGTGAAAAGATTCCTCAACCAACAAAGGAGGATGTATTGAACTTTTACATTTAGATACCAAATGTAGAATTTGCATCGTCTATATGTGGTTAAACCAAAAACACAATCTGCATCACCTTGGTTTACTTATCCAAACAAGCGACATAGAAACAATTAGATTTAAAATAAGGGTTGGTATCCCCTAGCATAGGGATAACTAAGGAGATCATGTCTTGAGGCCCACAAATACATGGAGTGCCAAGAGCCAGACGACTTAAGCATGGCCCCAGACGACCCCTCTTTTCTTCAAGAGCAGTCTGCATATCGCCAGCAACAACGTCCATCACACCAGCCTGGTCCTAAAGTAGCAATGAGTCTTGCTCCATGAGGTAATGAGTCCGGGTATCATGGTATGTATCACTCTGATTTTTGAAGCACTTGAACATGTTGTATTGAATCCTTCTTCATTTCATGACATTTGCTTAGAAATTATGCTCTTCGCCTTGTTCAAACCTGGAAGGGTGAGACAGTGGCAATCGACACCAAGGCTTGGTGTCAATGGCCACCTCATACACTTGTATGACTTGGACTAGACTCCACCTGGGAAACACCCCAAACTTAAGCGGGATTAGCCCAATAAGACACCATGAGATCTTCTCCAAATCTAACTTGTCAAATTCCATAACGTCTTTGAGAATTAGTTTGGGGTTAACGGGGGTTTGATGCACATGTTCGGGTAATTTAATTATTGGATGTGATTTACTTGCTATGATACTTGTGACTCATGGACCCCGGGAGGGCGTACTTGTTGTCTTTACAGGACTTTGCTTGGTGGACAAATATTCATGAGGAGATGATCAGTTCGGACCTTCATTAGGGCTTGAAGCCCAAGGATGGATGCAGAGACCCTAGGCTTGGGGCAAGATAGTGACTACCAATTTGCACAGTGAAGGAAGAGGATGTTGCCTTTGGAGGCACCCTGGCAAGCCTAGATAATGAGGGGCCACCCTTCCCCACCTAGACATTGGCTTTGGAGACCTTGGACGTCACCCCAGTAGCCCCATGACGTCACCCAGGGCTAGGGTTTGACATTGAGAGATGTCAGGTTGCAATTTTGGCACATGTGGCATGGAGGAGGGCCTTTGGAGGCCCAATGTTTTGCTAGATGACCTCAACGTCTCATGGAGGAGGCCTAACGTCACCCTAGAAAGGATGACGTCACCCTCTTTAGGGTTTTAATTTTGAAAATTGATTTAATTTTGAATTTTAAGAGCAAATTGACATGTAGGCTCTGTTTTATGAAAAGACACAA
>SNQJ01S0062688.1:0-41354 GCA_010110895.2 Picea sitchensis
TAAGCCAGCGTACCCCCCCCCTAAAACAACTTACCACCTTAGGGGGGGTCCAGAATTACCACCTTTCCCCAAAAAAACGCTTTTGCAACGTTTTTGACCAGTCTTTTTTCGAAGACGTTTCTGGGAAAATGGAGATAAATTTTAAAAAACCGAAAGAGGTTTTTGTTCATAACGGGATGAAGAAAAAAAACCTTTCCCATGTTTTTTACAGGTACCATGAGCATGGATAATCGAAGCCATCTTCGAGTCCTATTTTTCCAGAATTCCGATTTTTCCTGTTACAGTCCCCATTTTGCAGGAGATGTTTCAGAGAACTGGAAACAAATTTAGAAAAACTAAAGGAGGTTTGTGTTCTGAAATAGTTGATATAAAAAAACCTCCCCTGGTTTTTACAAATACCTCTCATATTGGGATAATCGAAGACTCATTGGGACCCCTTTTTTTAGAATTTGAAGAGGGAAAATTTTCCACAGGATGACATCTGGCGAAGAAAAAATCGACTGGATCTCCACAAAATCCTACCGTATCCTGATCTAAAGATATTAAATCCACTCAGAGGCGGCCAAATCATCATCAAAGGCTATCAAAATCTATTACCAGTAACTGATAATTGACACACAGTTAAAGAAATCCGTGAAGTGCTAGCGAAATCCCAATTTTTCTACAGTGCTATATTGTCAGTTTACATTCGATTGAATGAAATCGTAGTCATTTGATGACATGATCATTGTAATAATGGGGATAAATACTTCATGTTTTGAAAGAAGAGAGGTTCAACCTGTGTGAAAGAAGCTCCCTGGGCCCTGTAAATCTTGGGTGTTGGGAATTCCCAACAGATGTAAGAAAGACCATGTTCATTTCTTTGTTAATTTAACACAGCAATCCTACTTATGACTTGAGATTCATCATGGCGTTTCTGCTCAGCAATGTCTCTTCTTTGTTTATTTGTATCTTACAGCTTATTTCTAAGAGTAGTATGATTGGAATTCACCCTTTGGTGCTCCTTTCATCATAGAATAGGCTCGTCATGTATTTTTGATGTCCTGTTACAAAATCCATCCATAGCTAGATACTCTGTTTTAGCCATCAGATTTGTATGTTGATTCTTCTGCAGCTGCATGTAGAGATTCACCAATGTTAGGTGCATCTTATGTAGTTGAAAATTGTTATGTGTCTATGGTTTTCCTTCCAGGATTCATCGTTGGTCATATGCCCTATTTGGTGGTCTACCTCTTGTTTTATTTCTTCTAAAACTGCCATAAGAGATTCATCCTTTGTCAGATGTCGTTTATTACAATGGACTCTTTTCTTTTTCAGACTACCTTTACATCACTTTATACCTGCTGAAAAAGGTTCCTATTTTGCCTCAATGTTTGAGGGAGGTTCTCAGCCCGTGTTGAACTGTAAACCATTGAATTTCATGACCTGACTCCATTCTACCCAATGGTCCTTTATTATGTCTCAACCAAACCAATTCAAAATCCATAAACAAACCTATGTTCTGCATAACTAGCCTAATATCCCTTTTCAAACAAATCTATATTAAATAGAGAGATTTCTCTCTGAGTCTTAGAGGGATAGATCTAAGACTCAAAGTGGTTTTGATGTTGCCTCTGTGACTGCCTTCACAGCCTTGGGAAAATTACAGAGTGATAACACACCCTACAAAGTTGATTTCCCCATCCAAATTCTCAATCATTTACACAAGCCGGGCTAGTCTATTATTAATATTTGGGTTGTTTTTAGCTGGTAATTGAGGGCGCATTAGAGGTTGAGGGTTCTAGGGTAATTAGAGTGGATCTTGTAAAGTGGGTTGAGCTTGAGGAGCCATCCACATGGGTTGATTGGTCATCCCCATGGGACGCTACTAGTTTTGATTCCAATTTGAAGCTTGGGCAACTGTGCTAGTCCACTGTGAAGGATAAGGGTTATTATTTTAATTATACCATGATGGGTCAGGGTATTGCGAGTTAGGCCAGGTGGGATTTGGAGTTGGTTTATTTGGCCAGGTGGGATTTGTAGCTGATTGATTTGGCTAGGGTGTAGTAGGATATTGTTGGGACTGCCAGGTGGGGTTAGCGAATGGTTGTCCCTACCATGTGTTTCCAGAATTATGTTGTTGACCATACTGCCAATAAAAGAAAGAGGAAGGATCTTGTAGCGTACCTGGGGGACGATCCTGCCATTGGTGACACTGAGCCATAAGATATACTGGTTTTGTTTCCTCTTTCACTTCTTTAAAGATAATTTTTAGCCCTGGGAGTGATGGACATTGCTCTGTTGCATGGTATTTTGGCACATATGGCGAAACCTGAATCACATCCAATGGACATTCCCTCGGCCCATGTTTCTTTCTGCATCGGTGGAAAAATATGGCCAAGGAATTTTTTTCTTCTGTTTAGCCTGTAAAATATCCAATTATGTAGTCAGAGTACCCAAAATGTCAGTTTTGATATTTTCTAAAAGGTTACCAACTTTTTCTCGAGTGACACCCCCACTAGTAATGTTGCTATTTCTGGTGAGGGGAGTTCACATTCCTGATCTGGTTCATGTGCTTCCATGTGAGCACATGATGCACAATTGGATAATGTTATCATAAGTCTTTTGATAAACATCATCTTTCCCCATTAAATTCAGTGTTTCTACCCATTCATCCCTCATATATTTTATCATAGTTTCTTTAAGTACCTCACCTCGTAGTGTACCGTAAGGTGATATTTGCAAATTATATTGAAACCTTTCAACATATTCTTCTAGTGTCTCATTTTATTTTGCAGTCATTTGAAAGATTTCATCTTTTAGATCCCTGGTTCTACAATAATCTTGATATTTCGTTAGGAAAGATTGTTTCATTTCATCCCATGAATTTATAGTTCCTCCTCCTAATCCCATAAACCATTGCAAAGATACTCCTTTCAAGGTGGAAGGATATATCTTTAGTTTATGGGGTTCAGAGGTGTAGTCATAACCTCTACACAGGACATCAAATTTGAATAAGAACGCATCAGGGTCCTCTGAGATTAATCCATGAAAGGTTGGAAGATTTTGTAATGGAATGGCTTTCATTGGGGAATTAGAAACTATATCGACTATAGGATATTCTAGGGTGGAAGTCTGAGGTCGTGGTGGATTCTGCTGTGAAATTTGGTCAAAGATATTCTAATAGTATTCAGGGATTTCTCGGTTTGGGCATTCTATTTGGGATGATTGATTACTTGGTCCCTTAGGGGATTTAATTGCACTACCTCTATTTGGATTTCAAATGTACCTTCTCCTATTAGAATCACAGGAGATCCAGGATAAGGTGGTGGCGATGGTTTTTCTTTAGCAACCCCACTGGTCTCCCCTTCTCCTTCTTCCAAATTACATGAGTTTCCCTCGTCTAAAGGGACGAGATGTGGAGTATCTATATTTTGAAAACTTTGTTTAGTCCCTTTAGTTCTACTATGAACCTCAACATGAGCTGCAGTTGGTGAATTTGTTGCTTGAGGGATTCAGGTAGAACCCTTTCAAGGTCCAACCGAGGCTTGATATTCAGCTTTTCAGATGATTTTGTCTATGAAAGTGCTTCTTCCAGGGGGCACCGAGCCCTAGGATTTTGTAGTTTTTGGTGGGGGTTTTGGTTTTTTAGGTTCTTTCTTCTTAGTCATACACACTCACACAAAATTCTAAGTACCTATATGACCTCTATGCATCAACTAAAGGTAGGCGTTAGCACAAGCATTTTACTTGCTGTCTATGTAGGTTCTTACCTTCTGTTTTCAATACCTCATCCTCCAGAGATGCATCCTATGCTATCTTTGACATTCTCCTTGGAAACGATGCCAAAATGTTGGGCTCTAAAGATGTCCTAAAACAACCTTACTTTAACATTAATTTATAAACCGAGGATTCATCTTTTCTTTCAAGAATATCAACAAAGTCTATGCAGATAGTTGTAGAGGTTTAAAATCATGTAGTCAAAACAAGTCTGAGTTTATCAACAATCAAGTTCCTCACACATTCATTTTAACTCTGAAACTAATATCTTACTCAACATAATTATAATCTAATCAATAGCATGTTGTGAATCAAAGGAATTAACAAATTCGTTGAATTCATCTAGCTAAGAAATAGGAATTTAATCTATGAAAATACGTTATAAACCTAATCTATCAATGATTGTATGACTTGCTGGAAAAGAACAACTAAGTATTGTAAAATCAAGAAGGAACAACAAATACAGATTTAAGCGAAAGGAACAACAACTGTAAATTTAATAAAAGGAACATCACATGTGAAAATGAGAATAAATTTCAAACAATAAACTACAACAATGGAAAATGGAATAGCAATCAATAATCTAATGAAACATCTATCCTTTGTAAAATAGCATAACCAATTTATAAACACATCAACACACTCACACATTTATCTTAACTGTTGCAAAGAGATTTAAATCACAGAATTGAAATCAAATTGATACAATTACAGATTGAGACAGTGACTCCTTCCGTCTGGGCCCATGGTCTTCAGAAGCACTGTTGCTAGAAACTCAGTATGCAAAGATGGTAAAAATGATCAAGGCTTCCATTAACTTCATAACTAGTAAAATTTTTACAATAGACTGCTTGTGGAGAGCGATTCATAGATATGAATGCTTGGATAATTTTTTTGTATGTTTCTCTATGGTTCATCACCCTCTATATATTACAATGATATGGGTAAATTAAGCTATCCGGAGGACCGAGAGATCCTCATGATTGATTTTACTATTTATAAAGATTACAAAATAGAGAATCAATCTTCCTCAAAACTACTTTGTGCTTGATTTCTTCAACCTCCAATAGTTTACGCATCTTCATAATCTTCTTAGATATCTTTATTTTAACAATATTTGTCCATTCCTACAATAAAATCAAACAATTCAAACCAAAATTCAGAAATTACCTAATATCACTCAATAATATTTCTAGAAGACTTTTTAATCATTTTATGTCCTAATTATTTCTAATTAATAGAATTTTCAATCAAGATTATATCATAAACCATGGTGATAAGGAGCATATTTGTACCTTTTTCTCCACTCAACACCCCCTCTTCATGATCTGTTGGTTCTTCTAGTTGAATTGTTGCGGTCGCAAAAGTGGAAGTGGGGTCTACATCGATGATCTGTCTTTTTCCATTATTTTATGAATCAGATTCTGAATCCGTTTCTGGCTCCTTGTATTTGATCTCGACCACCAATTATTGTTTTGAGCAACATTCATTAGTGTTGTGCCAGAGGATTTTGTAGAAATCACACCACTTTTGAGTGTCCTTCTTCTTCTTTCTGTGACCCTTATTTTCCTATTGCTTGAACTGGTTTTTGGGAGGCTGTTTGTTAGGGCCATCTTTATCATACTTTGTTTTTTGCGGATTTGTAGACCCGAAATCCCATTTTTTATGGTGCCTAAATTTCTGCTCGATTTTGAAAGCATATTGATAGGCATCTCCCATCGATGATATATGAAAAAACTCCATTTCAGTTTGGATGTACCTATGTAGAGCCCCATGGTATTTCAGAATCAAACACTGCTTAGAATCTTTGATACACATCTTGGTGTGAAAGGTATGAAAGGTTTTGGTGAAATATGGCATTTCTTGGCCCCTCTCTTGACGCAATGTCATCCATCTCATGTACTGGTCATCATAGTTACCAACATGGTAATATTGTTCCTTGACTGCATCCACAAAAAACTCCCAAGTGGGTTCGGCCCAATATATTCCAGACTCCTCTATGGAACTTTTCTCCCAGTAATTTTCCCACCAATGTTTGACATGGGGGAGAGATTTAAGGAGTGAAAAGGTGATATTTTCCCTATCGAGAAAATTGTGAACAGAGAAATATTTTCCTTCTAGTAGATTTAACCATTTTTCTAGGGCATCTGCATCTATCTTTCCTTCAAATATGGGAATATCCAAATTAACTTGTACCTTGAAAGATGAGGTATCTCCAAAGTGGTCGCTTGATGAAGATGTGTTGCTTGTTATTGCTAGGCATTGAAGGATGTGGGAAGATATCTCCATCATTTTGTCCCTCTGTCGCGTGAGAGATTTCTCAAGCAATAGATTAATAGAATTGTCCGCTCTGTCATTTTTATTTTATTTCTCCATGGAGGGTTTCTTGGGCATGCGAGAGAAATTTTCATTAATAGAGACAGGCTCAAGACCCAACTTTCTATACTTATACCTCGTCGGGGACATGCACTAGAAAAAATGATCAAGAACATCCTACTCTGATACCACTGATCCGTATTATTTTCAGCATGAAATGGGAGTGGAGATATAATAAAGAAATGTACAGATATATATCATATATCCAATAATATAATAGATATTTATCAGAGATATAACCATAAACACAGAGATGCAGTAATACACAATTTCTATTAATGAGCAAAATGTACAGCGTACTCGCTAGAATGGTGGATGCTTACCTCTAAGAAGAGATGTGATGGCTACTCACATTCGCAAGACTATGGATTATAATGAGGCTCTAAAGGCCTTTTTAACATAAAGAAAGTCCAAAACCCTAACTCTGGAAGATGAAGAGCCAACAGTTTTGTGGACACCGTTTTGTGTAGTTTGGTGTATCAACTTCTCGGGGTTGTAACTTTGGCATGCAATCTACGTTTGGGGCACACAATAGTCCGTTGGAAAGGTATCATCGAGGAGATTAATTTTGGGGGGCTCAATAAATTCCTTTGATTATCCTTGAGGTGCTCAATCCCGAAAATAATTCATTTAGGCCCTCAAAATGGCCCCAGAAGTTTAGGAACCGAAAAACTGCTAAAAAAAGTAAATTGCTAGAAGATTTTTTTGAGCCAATTGGAATAGGTGGGTGACCACCAATATCCACCTCGATCAATCCTTCATCCTTAGGAATCAATGGTATCCATTTCGTTGAGTTCTCGGGGGAGAGGGAAAAGCATTTGCTAAATTTTCATCTTGATGAGCTGCTTTCCTTGCTAGAGAAGTTGCAATGCTTAGCTTGTTGAAGGATGTCACGAAACTGTGGTTGGAATGGTTGCACATTTTTAACCAATTTGGCTACATGAGATGACTATGTGCAGAAGGAATCCTTGCGCTTTTCTTCAATCTTGTCGACCTGCTTTTGCTGGACTGAGGTTGCACCGGTTGCGGGGTTATTATGTTCATCTTTTGAACAAACTGTGAAGAATATGAATTTTTTAGTATGAGATACTACCTTGATGCATTGTTTAGGTGGGACGGTATTTGGAACTACTACTTTTGGTATCTTGTAGAGATGACCCCAGAGTAACAATGAAACTATGGGGTCGAGACTCATAAATAACATGGTGCTTCCACATATACGGCTGGCCCAAAATAACATCACAGACATCCAACATGGAAACATAACATAATACCTCATCCTTGAAGGGCTAGATGTACTATGAAAATTGACACTGCTGACTAACACAAAAATATTGTCCCTAGCGAATCCACTCTATGATGTATGGTTGCAAGTGTGGTGTTTTTGACAATCCAAATTGATTGACAACCTCTATTGAGAAGAGGTTCTTCTGGCATCCACTATCAACAATGAAATGCAACGAGGTCCCCTTCACCAACATATGTGAATGGAAGAGATGTTTCTCCTCTTCAGTATCTATCGGTTCTTCTTGTTGAATTTTTGCGGTCACAACAAAAGAAGTGGGGTTTGTGTCGATGATCTTTCTTTTTCCATTATTTTCTGAATCAGATTCTGAATCAGGGTTCGGCTCCTTGTCTTTGATCTCGACCACCAATGATTTTTTTGAGCGACATTCATCAGTTTTGTGTAAGGGGATTTTTTGGAAATCACATCACTTTGCAGTGTCCTTCTTCGTCTTCCCATGACCCTTATTTTTCTATGGATTGGACTAGTTTTCGGGAGGCTTCTTGTTAGGGACATTGTTACCATACTTTGGTTGTTGCAGATTTACAGACCAGAAATCTCATTTTTTCTGGTGCCTAAATTTCTACTCGATTTTGACAGCATATTGATAGACATCTCCCAATGATGAGATGTCCAGAAATTCCATTTCAGTTTGGATGTACCTATGTAGAGCCCCATGGTATTTCAGAACCCAATTCCACTCAGAATATTTGATACCCAGATTGGTCCGCAAGGTATGAAAGGTGTTGGTGAAATCTGGCACTGCTTGTCCCCTCCCTTTATGGAGTGTGGTCCATCTCATGTATTGGTCACAATAGTTAGCAACAGGGTAATATTGTTCCTTGATCGCATCCACAAAAAAATACCAAGTGGGTTTGACCCCATATATTCTAGACTCCTTTGTGGCAATTTCTCCCAGTAACTTTCCCACCAATGTTTGACATGTGGGAGATATTTAAGGAGTGAAAAGGTGATCTTTTCCCTGTCAGAAAAATTGTGAACAGATAAATAACCTTCTAAGAGATTTAACCATTTTTCTAGGGAATATCCATCTATTTGTCCTTCAAATACGAGAATATCCATATTAACTCTTACCTTGAAATCCAAGGTAGCTCCAAAGTGGTCTCTTGATGAAGACGAGTCGGATGTTATCGGCAGGCATTGAAGGATGTGGGAAAAATTATCCATCATTTCGTCTTGTTGTCGTGTGAGAGATTGCTCAAGCAATAGATTAATAAAATCGTAGGCTCTGTCGTTTTTATTTTCTTCCACCATGGAGGGTTTTGTTGGACGTATGAGAGCGATTTTACTTAATATATACAAGCTTGAGACCGAACTTGCTATACTCAGACCTCGTCGGGGACATGCACTAGAAAAAACGATCAATAAGAGCTTTCTCTAATACCACTAATCCAGATTATTTTCGGCACAAAATGAGAGAAGAGATATAATAAATAAATGTACAGATATATATCAGATATCAAATAATATAACAAATATTTATCATAGATATAATCATAAACACAAATATACAATAATACACAATTTCTATTAATGAGCGAAATGAACAAAACTGTAAAAATACATAGTGAAATGTTCAACATTCACAAGAATATGGATTAAAATGAGTCTCTAAATGCCTTTTCAACATAAAGAAAGTCCAAAACCCTGAGCCTAGAAGATGAAAAGCCAACAGTTTTGTGGACCCCATTTTGGGTAGTTTGGTGTATCAACTTCCCGAGGGCGTAACTTTGGCATACAATCTTCGTTTGGGGCGCACGATAGCTCGTTGGAAAGGTATCATTGAGGAGATTCATTTTGGGGGCTCAATCAGAGTCTTTTTTTTAATGAGGTGATCGATCCCGAAAAACTTCATTTAGGCCCTCAAAATGGCCCCGGATGTTTAGGAACTGAAAAACTGCTAAAAATAGTAAATTGCTAGAAGATTATTTTGAAGTAGTTGGAATAGGTGGGTGGTCACCGATATCCACCTGGATCAATCCTACCTCCTTAGGAAGCAATGGTATCCAATGCGTTGATTTCCTGGGGGAGAGGGAAAATCGTTTGTTAAATTTGCATATTGATGAGTTGCTTGCCTTGTTGGATAAGTTGTGATGCTTAGCTTGTTGAAGGCTGTCATGAACCTGTAGCTGGAAGGGTTGGACATTTTTAACCAATATGGATACCTAATATGAATGTGTGAAGAAGGAATCCTTTCCCTTTCCTTCAATCTTGTCGACTTGCTTCTGCTGGACAAAAGGTGCTTGGACTAAGGCTGCAACGGTTGCAGTGTTCATTTATTCACCTTTTGAACAGACTATGATGAAGATGAGTTTTGTAGTATGAGATAATACCTTGCGACACTGATTAGGTGAAAAAATAGTTGGAACTTCCTTCGGTATCCTGTAGATATGACCCCCCAGAGTAACAATGAAACTACAGGGTCGAGACTCATAAATAACATGGTGCCTCCACATATATGGTTGTCCCAAAATAACATCACAAACATCCAACAGGGAAACATCATATAATGCCTCATCCAATAGGGAAACATCACATAACACCTCATCCCTAAAGGGATGGATGCTGTATGACAATCGAAATTACTAACTGACATGGAGATCTCATCCATGGTGAAGCCACCTGATGTTGTATGGCTGCGGGTGTGGTGTTGTTGAAAATCCCAACTATTTAACGATCTTTGCTAAGATGAGTTTCTTCTAGCTTTCGCTATCAACAATGAAATGCAACAAGGTCCCCTTCATTGACATATGTGAATGGAAGAGGCATTCCCCCTCTTCAGAATCTATTGGTTCTTCTGGTTGAATTGTTGTGATCGTGACAATAGTAATGGGGTTTGCATCGATGATCTATCTTTTTCCATTATTTTATGAATCATATTTTGAATCAGGGTTTGGCTCCTTGTATTTGATCTCAACCACCAATGATTCTTTTAAGCGACATTCATCAGTGTTGTGCCAGAGGATTTTGTGGAAATCACGCCACTTACCAATGTCCTTCTTCCTCTTCCCATGACCCTCATTTTCCTTTGTCTTGGACTGGTTTTCGGGGGGTTGTTTGTTAGGGTCATCTTTGTCATACTTTGTTTGTTGCGGATTTGCAGAATCAAACTCCCATTTGTTATGGTACCTAAATTTCAGCTCGATTCTGACAACATATCGATAAGCAGCTCCTACCAATGAGATGTCCATAAAATCCATTTCAGTTTGTATGTACCTATGTAGAGCCCCACATTATTTCAGAACCAAATGCCACTCAGAATATTTGATACCCATATTGGTGCACAATGTATTAAAGGTGTTGGTGAACTCTGGAACTGCTTGGCCCCTCTCTTGACACTGCGTGGTCCATCTCATGTACTAGTCATCATAGTTATTGTTGGCACAGGGGCATACCCAAGGTTCAACTCTAACAACACACCAACAAGCCCTAACTACTAGCCCTTTTGGAAACACCTATGAAGTAGATGTAGTCTCACCCAAAGTAGCAATAGGGGGTTGCAAGACACAGGTGTCTACAACCAGAGGAAATAAAAAGTGGATCCAAGACAACAACACACATCAACCTAGTTATTATTTATCTCATTTAAGCCTACTGTGCGAGCTATATCTCAGATCTAACACAACGATGCAATAATAGAATAAAAGAAGGCAAAAGAACACAACATCAATCACACAGAACAACAAGATATATGTGGTTCACCCTCTCCCTAGGGCTACTGCCACATAACTGCGTTTCTTGATATTATATGAAAACACAATTCTATTTGCACACTTAGCTTGCAAATCTCTCTCTCTTTATCTTCTTTTCTCCCCTCCCTGTGCACCCAACAGTAGGGTTGATCTTTGTACCCAGCTGAAGATCTTACAATACCAGATTTCTCTCACACACAACACTTCTCTCTCACATAACAATAATCACTCGATATCAAAAAAACTCTATCCAATAATAAACAATGATCCACCTCAAATGAATCTTTCCTCACTCCTCTCAATCTTCATTTATACATTACAATGACTCTCAGACAACCTTAGGTCGAAACCTAGGTGTCAAAACCCTAAATACCAAAACCCTATGTGTCTAAAACCCTACGTCCACTTTGACCCACGTTTTTTGGGCTTCACCAACCTGTCTCTCCATCTTTCCCACGAGGTGCTCCAAAGCATCCATTGGTGGCTTTTTCTGCTTGCTGAGTTGTCCATGATCCGTCCTCCTTGCTGATCTGTTCTCCTCGATATTCTCATCTAATGACTTGTTTTCCCTTACTTTGTTCCTTCTCTTCTTCTTTGACCACTTCGACCCAATCTCAGTCAATGTTCCTTCCGTGCAGTTCGCACTTCATCTTTTCTTTTCCTTTTTATTCGCTTTCTTTCTTAATCCATACCCAAGGGCCAATAGGCCCCTGACACTCACTTGTGACTCGTCCCGAGGCACTGTAGGTCTGAACCTTCTTTTTTACTTCAACTTCAGACTCCATGGAGTAGCCTGTAATTTATGCTCTATCCTTCCCCACTGTGTGCATACTATCTTTTCTGTGTCTGGTACCCATTTTCAACTGCACCTGGTACCTAGACCCTTCTCCTTCTGCTTTTACTAAGAGATGGGAGGCAGCGGTTTGTCATAGTACAATTTCAACCGGCTCCCATTCACTAAACCTTCCTTCCATTCTCCATTCAAGTTCTTCAACTGCGCAACTCCTCCTTCTGTAACATAGGCCAACTTATATGGCCCCAGCCAATGTATCCTGAACTTCCTTGGATGCTTCATGAACTTGTTGTCATATACCAATACCATATCTCCTTGCTTAAAGGATTTTTTCTTGATGTGTCTCTCATGGTAAGCCTTCTCTCGTTCCTTATGTACTTGTTGATGGAATCCTGCAATAAATCTATCTTCCTCTAGTTCTACTAATTGCGCAAGCCTGTTTTGAACAACACCAGTGTCATCCATATCTATAAATGCTGCAATTATTAAGCTAGGAACTAAATATTCCATAGGTACTACTGCTTCTATACCATAAACCAACTTAAAGGGAGTTTGCATTATTATCTTCTTGCAAGTGGTTATATAGGCCCATAACATTGTTGGTACTCTCAAATCCCAATCATCTCTGTTCACACTACAAATCTTCATCAGTGTTGTCTCCAAGATCTTGTTGAAAGCTTCAATTGTACCATTCGCTTAAGGATGTCATGGAGTGCTCTTCTAGTGGTGAACTTCAAATTCCTGAGTTAAGGCTTCAATAGTCTTATTAATAAAATGTGTACCTTGATCTCTCATAAGGATCTTCGGGCATCCAAACCTGGTTATGATATCATTAAATATGAATCGTGCAGTTGTAGTTGCACTACAATCCTTAACTACTCTTGCTTCTGCCCATTTGGTCAAATATTTTGTCGCAGTGATTATGTATCGAGCTCCTATGCGCTTTCTTGGTGGGTTGATAGGTCACACAAAATCAATGGCCCATTTCTCAAATGGCTATAAGGTTAGATAGGGTGATAAAGGCATCTCATCCCTTCTGGAAGGTTTCCCAACTCTTTGGCATACATCGTAGGCTTTGTAGTATTCCTTAGCATCTTTGTGTAAAGTGGGCCACCAAAGGCCAAATCTAAGAACCTTTTGCGCTGTTTCTTTTCCTACATAGTGTCCTCCTGCGATGCCTTCATATGATTCTTCCAGAATTAGTGGTTTTTCTGCCTCCATAACACATCTCCTCAGGATCTCATCAGGTCCCATCTTATATAGTTTTCCAGCTATAAGTGAAAAATCTGCAGCACGAACTACCAGTTGTTTCTTCTGAATAATTATATATTTGCGAGGTGCCATTCCTGTAGATAGGAACTGAACTATCTTGGTGAAGTGATCATCAACCTTTCTAATGGAAAAAAACTGTGCATCTGGTAGTGTATCCTCCAAACTAGTAGATTCCTCTCCATGTTCTAACCTAGACAATCAGGTGGTCAGGTCCCTTGTTCATTCTCCCTGGCTTGACCACAATCTCAAAATCATATTCCTAAAATAATAGAATCCATCTACATATCCTTCCCCCCAACACTGGCTTGTTGACTAGGTACTTCAACGCAAAGTGATCAATGAACATCTTAAAGTGTCCTCCCGATAAGTAGTGACGAAATTTCTGCAGCACATACACCATGGCTAAACCTTCTCTCTTAGTAGTAGTGTAATTTATCTCAGTTGTTGAGAGCTTCCTACTAGCAAAGGCTAACGGATGGTCAATATATCCTTCTCCTTATTGTGCTAACATTGATCCTAATGCAATAGATGACGTATCGACGTGCACATGGAATTCCTTACTCCAATCTGGGAAAACCAGAATAGGCGCAGTAACCATTTTTTGTTTCAGTGTGTCAAAGCTTCGTTGAAATTCCTCTGACCATTGAAACTGACAATCTTTCTTTAAAATATTCTCCATGGGTGTTTTTTTCTATGCTTAGACCTTGATGAAGTTTATGTAGTATCCAGTATGTCCCAGTGCAGTGTGTAGCTATATTACTGAAGTAGGAGGGGGTAGATCAACAATGATGGCAATCTTGGAAGGATCTACCAGCAACCCCTATTTACACACAATATGGCCTTCTTGATAGGGGTTGTGTCCAAAGTGTTAATGAATTTATGCACCCACTGATCTTGAGGAATGTTTCTCCAGGCCTCCTCACAACTTCGCACATGGTCGTTCAGACAACTTTGACCTGTGTATGTAATCTCGCACCCTTCTACTTGGTCTGAAAAGTGCATTGTTATCAAAGTGCGACATTGCACCTAGTTTTTGATGTTCTTCTTATGTGTCCCCCACCATATTGTTGGCATTGCTTTCAAGGCCTCATCCAATGCCAATAATCTCTGTTGTACTGGTACAATTTCTTAAAATTCCAATAAGAAGTTTCTAAATGATTTAAACCATCAAAGGTGGGCAAATTACTGACTTCTGTGCCAATTCAACGAACTTCCATGGTCAATCTAGCACATCTCTGTGTAGAAACTTCATACATTTTGTTCTATCAGTTCTTTAGTGCTTCTTCCGAATCTGATGAGCATGCTTTGTCACTTCGCCAGCTTAAATTCCCATCTGTTGTAGGATTAATGTAATCCTGCTGTCTTGTTGTCAATTTATATATATTCTCTAGCTCATATGTGCGGTCTTCGTCTCTAATGGGTTCTGTGTATCTGTGACCTTCATCAGGTTCCAGAGGTGCAATGACCCTAAGGCCATCACCTTCAAATGTCATTCTTCTTTTCTTTAAGTCAACAATAGTATAATTATTGAAAGCCCAATCAACTCCTAACAACGCAAGATAAGGACAACTATCTTAAACTATCTCAATAACCTCGAAGTCCGCAAACTCTACATACCTCCCACCAAGGTAGAGTAACCTGCTTCAAAGGGCTTGGAGCTCCAGAGGCCAAGTATTCATGAAATAGGGGACAATGCTCCTTATCATGGCCTTCTAACTTGCATCCAATACACCAGATGTCTTCTCTTTTATCTTTTCCCTTGTCTTTCTTCATATCTTCGACCTATAGAGATAAGCTAGTTAGATGACTCAAAATTTGACTCATACCTGAGTTGGATTCTCCCATAGGGGCTGACTCTAGTTTCATGGTGATTTCCAATGCCTTAGACTGCGAAGCAACATTCTACTGCATCAGAGGGACTCTAATGTGTGGTAGGAGGGCAGCAATGAACCATTCCTTGTTCTTCTCATCTGGGATCTGAAAAATCAACCGACCTGTTAAGGTCTTAAACCTCTGATCAAACTCTCAAATAGATTCAACTACTTTCTTGTTGATTTCTTTCAGTTCTATAATGCATTGTGACTTCGACTTGGGTTTCTTGAATTATGCACTCAACATAGTGTTGATATCGTTCAACAATTTAGGTTGTGCAACTCCATTAACAAACTTCGTGTACCATCTCAGTGCGCAGTCTCTTAAGGTAGTACTAAATTGAGCCCTCTTAGCTGCTTCTTCATTGACTTCCTTAATACTCCATACAACCTCGCATAAAAACCAATGCTGATCAGGATCTTCAGAACCATCTCCCCTAAAGATAGGTAGCCTCATTTCATCCTCCATATATCTTCCTAGGTTTCNTTAATGTTTCTAAAACAATAGGAGGAGTAATAGTACTTACTTTGACAGTCAGTGCAGTTCCTAAAGTTTTTGATTCTTCCCGATGAGGTTCTACAGTCTTCTCTTCCTCTAGCCCAACGGACCCTAAATGTTCCTCGGTCAATAACTCTTCTTCTTCTCCACTGTAGAACCCTTCATTCTTTGCTAGTGGTTCATGGCTCTACTCAAACAGGTTTACTAGAGGAACCTCTCTGAAGGTTCTCCCACTGCGTGTATGTCCAACCTCTGTGTCGTTGTTGCTGTCTGAGTTATTGAAAATTATCTCTTCAATCTAACCAACTACTGTATCTTCAAGATGTTCTTCTCATGCAATAGCATCTTGATATTCAACTTCAAAAAGTGTAAAAATTTTCTTCTAGGTCCTTTAAAGAAATATCTCTCTTCTTGGTTATATGACTCTACTCTGTCAATAGCAAACTTGGTAATGTACCCTCCAATGGTGCTATCAAACCAGTGATCTACTGCTCTTGACATGAAGTTATCAACTCTCTTGACCTTCTTGATCAGTGTCAATGTCCAAACCATAGATGGTCTAGATCTGATCTCAAAATGGGTATCTGCTAATCTGTCTAACCACTCATATAACTCCTTATGAATTCCTCCAAAGAAAATCTCGTGTATATCAATAAATATATACTTTCCCAACTAGTCCTCTGTACTAAGATTAGGGTTCTTGTTCTGAGCTTCAACTAAGTCCTTTCCTTGTTCTTCTATCCACTTCTGAATCTATGTCTTCGATGGAAACCACCTTGACATTCCCTCAAGAAGATATTGATCCCGACAATGGAACCATTTGTTGGCACAGGGGCATACCCAAGGTTCATCTCTAACAGCGCACCAACAAGCCCTAACTACTGTCCCTTTCGGCAACACTTGTGAAGTAGATGCACTCTCACCTGAAGTAGAAATAGGGGGTTGCACGACACAATTGTCCACAACCAGAGGAAATACAAAGTTGATCCAAGGAAACAACAGACAACAACCTAGTTATTCTTTATCTCCTTTAATCCTACTACACGAGCTATATCTCTGATCTAACTCAATGATGCAATAATAGAATAACAGAAGGAAAAATAACACAACATCAATCACACAGAAAAACAAGATATACATGGTTCACCCTCTCCCTAGGGCTACGTCCACAGAACTGTGTTTCTTGACATTATATGAAAACATATAGTTCTATTTGTGCACTTAGCTTGTAGATCTCTCTCTCTTTATCTTCTTTTCTCCCCTCCCTGTGAACCCAGCTGCAAGGTTGATCTTTACACCCAGTGTTGGCCCTTGGTTATGGATTAATAAATAAAGAGAAGAAAAAGGAAAAGGAAATACAAAGTGCAAACTACGCGGAAGACACATTGATTGAGATTGGGTCGAAGTGGCCAAAGGAGCAGAAAAAGAGGGAAGTACGAGAAAACAAGTCGTTGGAAGAGAAGATTGAGGAGAATAGATCAGCAAGGAAGATGGATCGTGGACAACTCAGCAAGTAGAAAAATCCACCAATGGATTCTTTGGAGCACCTCGTGGGAAAGAAGGAAAGATAGGCTGGCGAAGCCTGGAAAATGCGAGTCAAGTTGACCTAGGGTTTTAGACACCTAGGGTTTTGGTCATTTAGGGTGGGACACCTAGTTTTCAGCCTAAGGTTGTCGGAGAGTTATTGTAATGTATAAATAAAGGTCTAGAGGACCTAGGATGGGTTGGTGCTAAGTTGGTTGAGAGTTCATTTCTATTGTGTGATTGAGTGATTATTGCTATGTGAGAGAGAAGTGTTGAGTGTGAGAGCCTTCTAGTATTGTAAGATCTTTAGCTGGGTGTGAAGATCAACCCTGCCGCTGGGTGCACATGAAGGGGATAGAAGAAGAGAAGGAGAGAGAGTTATGTGGATGTAGCCCTAGGGAGAGGGTGAACCACATATATCTTGTTGTTCTCTGTGGTTGATGTTGTGTTATTTTGTCTTCGGTTATTCAGTTATTGCATTATTATGTTGGATCTGGAATATAACTGTGCGAAGTAGGTTTATGATTGGTAAGAATAACTAGGTTGTTGTGTGTTGTGCCTTAGATGCACTTGCATTTCCTCTGGCTGTAGACACCTGTGTCCTGCAACCCCCTATTGCTACTTCGAGTGAGACTGCATCTACTTCGCAGGTGTTGCTGAAAGGGCCAATAGTTAGGGCTTGTTGGTGCGTTGTTAAAGATGAACCCTGGGTCTTCCCCTGTGCTAACAAATGGTTCTGTTGCCAGGACTGGGATCTTCTTAAGGGAATGTCAAGGTGGTTTCCATTGAAGATAGAGATTCAGAAGTGGATAGAAGAACAAGAAAATGACTTCACAGAAGATCAGAACAAGAACCCTAATCTTAGTATAGAGGATTGGTTGAGAAGGTATATCTTTACTGATATACATGAGATTTTATTTGGAAGAATTCATAAGGACCTATACGAGTGGTTAGCCAAATTAGAAGATACCCAGTTTGAGTTCAGATCTAGACCACCTATGGTTTGGACGTCTATGTTGATCAAGAAGGTCAAGAGAGTTGATAACATCGTGTCAAGAGTAGTAGATCACTGGTTTGACAGTATCATTGGAGGGTACATCACTGAGTTTTCCATTGATAGAGTTGAGTCATATAACCAAGTAGAGAGATATTTATTTAAGGGACCTAGAGGAAAAATTTTACACTTCTTGAAGTTGAAGATCAAGATGATATTGCGTGAGAAGAACATCTTGAAGATAAATTAAGTGGGCCGATTGAAAATCTAATGTTCAAGAATTCAGATAGCGACAATGACGCAGAGGTTGGACATACGCACAGTGGGAGGACCTTCAGAGAGGTTCCTCTGGTGAACTTGTTTGAGCAGAACCACGAACTACTGGCACAAGAAGAAGGGTTATACAGTGGAGAAGAAGAAGATTTATTGATCAAGGAACATTCGGGGTCTGTTGGGCTAGAGGAAGAGAAGACTGCAGAACCTCACCAGGAAGAATCAGAAACTTCAAGATCTACACAGACTATTGAAGTAAGTACTATTACTCCTCTTGTTGTTTTAGCAGTGTTAAGTAACCAGAGTAGTTAGAGTTATCAAAGCAATCAGAGCACTGTTACCAGTAGTTCAGCACATACTCAGTCAGGAAACCTAGGAAGATCTATGGTAGATAAGATGAGGTTACCCACCTTTATGGGAGATGGATCTGAAGATCCTGATCAGCATTGGTTCTTATGCAAAGCTGTATGGAGTATTAAGAATGTCACTAACGAAACTGTTAAGAGAGCTCAGTTTAGTACTAACCTACGAGACCGCACACTGAGCTAGTACATGAAATTTGTCCAAGGAGTTGCACAGCCGAAACCACTGAATTTCATTAAGATTGCATTGATTTCTGAATTCAAGAAACCCAAGTCGAAGTCACAAGGCATTACAGAGATGAAATAAATCAAGCAGAAAGTAGTTGAACCTGTTTGGGAGTTTGATTAGAGGCTTAAGACCTTAACAAGTCATTTGCGTTTTCAGATCCCAGACGAGAAGAATAACGAATGGTTCATTGCTGCCCTCTTACCACACATCAGAGTCCCTCTGAAGCAACAAAATATCGCTTCGCAGGCTGAGGCATTGGAGATCACCATGAAACTCAAATCAACCCCTATGGGAGAATCCAGCTCAGGTATGAGTCAAATTTTGATTCAGCTAACTAGCTTATCTTTGTAGGTAGAAGATATGAAGAAAGACAAGGGAAAATATAAAAGAGAAGACATATGGTGTATCATATGCAAATCAGAAGGCTGTGATAAGGAGCAATGCCCCCTATTTCATGAATATTTTTCCTCTGGAGCTTCGAGCCCCTTGAAGAAAGTTACTCTACCTTGGTTTGAGGTATGTAGAAATAGACATTGCCCTGGTGAATGCTATTACATGAAAAAATATGTTCAGACACCTACAAATCTTTACTGCACATTCTGTAAATCTGTGGGGCATGATGAGAAGGACTATGGGGCTTATGACCTCTTGCATGAAAGATCAAGAGACACATATAGGATTCAAGGTGAAGTAAAATGGGAAGGAAATTCTATGCAGTTCAACTCTCCAGGAAGAGGAAACTTCAACCCTCGTGGTGGATTCATAGGAAGAGGATGAGTAGGAGGCATGGGTCGAGGTCGAGGTCAATTCATTTGTTATAACTACGCACAGCTAGGACACTTGGAAAGGAACTGCCAGAACCCTTGTACCACTTGCAGCTACTACAACTCATTCAAGCATGTCATTGAAGATTGTCCTGTGCTATTAACAAGTACAACTAATCTCAGCAGAACCTCGTGGAGAGGATCCCAGAGTTGTTGTTATCACTAGAGGAGGTGTCATTACAGGAGAAGGCAGAGTGGCCCCAGGAAAGACTACAGAAGAATCAAGGGTTAGAAGAGTTGCATAGAAGACACAAGTGTTTGATCCAAAAAAAGAAAAACAAACATTTGAAGAGGCCAGAAAAAAATATGGAAGAGTTCAGGCCTCTTCATCAAAGACACAACCAGAAGCGGGAGAATGTGGAATGCCTCTTGAATTTGATCAATCTTCTTTGCCCGGAGAAGGAAAAGAGGTAAGCAAGCTCATGGAATTCTTATGTACTTACATTAATTTGATCAAGGATGAGAGAGTTGTACAAGAACTACAAAATTTGATAAGACAGTATGAGATAGGTAGGATAGATCCCCTGTTGAACAAAGAAGTATATCAAGTGTCTAGAAAGAGAAGGACAAATAAGGAACTAAACCTTAATGCTCATATTGGAGATTATGATATAGACTATGTGGTCCTCGACTTAGGGTCAGAAGTCAATGTTATGACAAAGCAGACCTAGGCCCTAATGGGAAAACCTAAGTTGATTTACTCCCCTATTAGGCTTAGGATGTCTAATCAACAGGTAGAAAGCCCCTTTGGGAGGCTGGAGCATGTCCCTGTGGACATTGATGGGGTAAGGACGTTTGCAAACTTCAAGGTGATTAAGATAGTTGACGATAGTTGTCCTTATCCTGCGCCGTTAGGAATTGATTGGGCTTTCAATAATCTACTATGGTTGAATTAAAGAAAAGAAGAATGACATTTGAAGGTGGTGGCCTTAGGCTCATTTCACCTTTTTATCTTGATGAATGTCACAGATATACTGAACCCATTAGAGAAGAAGATCATGCTTATGAACTAGAGAATATATATAAATTGATAGAAAGACAACATGATTACATTAATCCTATAGGAGATGGGAATTTAAGATGGCGAAGTGACAGCGCATGCTCGTCAGATTCAGAGGAAGCACTAGAGAACTGAAAGAACAAAATGTATGAAGTATCTATGCGGAGATGTGCTAGACTGACCAGGGAAGTTCGCTAGATTGGAACAAAAGTAAGTAATTTTCCCACATTTGATGGTCTAAATCATTTAGAATCTTTCTTATTGGAATTTGAAGAAATTGTACCAATACAAAAAAGATTGTTGGCACTGGATGAGGCCTTGAAATCAATGCCGGCGAGATGGTGGGGAACACACAAGAAGAACATTGCAGACTGGGTGCAATGTCTCACTTTGATGAAAGTGTGCTTTTAAGACCAAATAGAAGGGTGCGAGGTTAGATACATAGGTCAAAGTTTTCTGAAGGACCATGTGTGAAGTTGTGAGGAGGCCTGGAGCAACATTCCTCAAGAGCAGTGGGTGCATAAATTTATTAACACTTTGAACACAACCCCTATCAATTAGTATCTTCAAGATGAATTGTGCCTCACCACTGTAGACTGGTACGGTATGACTCAGAACTTTGTAGCTACTTTTTTATTTGAAATTTAGTACCCCACAGTGGATCAAGCTTTACAAATTGTAAGATAGAGAGTCTTTGAGGAGGCACCCACCTGTCCTGTTGAGAAAGAAGAGGACGAATGGACTGCACCCCTTCAGAAATTGCAAGGTTGTTACAATATCAATGATGATGAAGACGATGATCCTAGGAATGTGAACATCGCAGAAATAGAAGGACAACAAGACATAGAAGGACTAGGAGTCGAACTACATTTTATTGGACAACCAATTAAAATCAAGAAAGTTAACATTGGAACAGAGAAAACACCTAAGCTCGCAAATGTTGGAGATTATTGGGATGCTGCCACTATTAACAAGATCATCAAATTACTGCATGAATACTAGGACTTGTTTCCAACCAAGTTCACTGATATGAAGGGAATTACAGGGCCCATGGGAGAAATGAGGATCCCCTTGAAACCAGATGCAAAGCCAGTCAAGTAGAGACCCTACAGATTGAATCCCAAATATAAGTAGAAAGTCAAGATTGAATTAGATAGAATGTTGGAAGCAGGAATCATAGAACCTGTTGAAGAGTCAGAATGGATTATCCCTATGGTGGTGCAGGATAAGAAGACAGGAGAGATCAGAATCTGTGTAGACTTGAGGAAACTGAACGATGTGTGTTTACATGATCCATTCCCTACAACGTTTACTGATGAAGTGTTAGATAATGTGGGAGGATAAGAGGTCTACTCCTTCACGGATAGATTTTCAGGTTATCACCAGTATAGGATTGCCAAGGAAGATCACCATAAGACCACATTTGCAACAAAATGGGGTTCCTACCAATGCACAGTGATTCCTTTTGGATTGAAGAATGCACCAACCATATTTTCTAGGGTGGTGGTTGAAGCATTCAAGGAATTTTTACATAAATTTATGGAAGCATATTTTGATGATTGGATTTTTTTTAGCTTATTGCAAAATCATATTGAATGTTTAAGACTAATGTTGGATAAGTGCAGGCAATGTCATATTTCCCTGAACCTGAAGAAGTGAATATTCTTTTCACCCTTTGGAGTGTTTCTAGGCCATATTGTGTGTAACTAGGGGCTGTTGGTAAATCCATCCAAGATTTCCATTATTCTTGATCTACCCCCTCCTACTTCAGTTAGACATTTGCGCACTGCACTGAGACATATTGGATTATACAAAAATTTCATTAAGGGCTATGCATAGATTACAACACCTATGGAGAATCTTTTAAAGAAATATTGTCAGTTTCAATGGACATAATAATTCCAGCAGAGCTTCGACACACTGAAACAGAAAATGGTCATTGTGCTTATTCTAGTTTTCCCAGATTGGAGTAAGGAATTTCATGTTCATGTCGATGAATCCTCTATTGAATTAGGAGCAGTGGTAGCAACACCAGGAGTAGGAGATATTGACCATCCATTAGCCTTTGCTAGCAGGAAGCTCTCAACAGTTGAGATAAATTACACTACCACTGATAGAGAAGGTTTAGTCATGGTGTATGCACTTCAGAAATTTTGTCACTACTTGTTGGGAGGACACTTTAAGATGTTCACTGATCACTCTGCATTGAAGTACCTAGTCAACAAGCTAGTGTTGGGGGGAAGAATATGCAGATGGATTCTGTTATTTCAGGAATATGATTTTGAGATAGTGGTCAAGCAAGAAGAATGAACAAGGGACCTGACCACTTTTCCAGATTGGAACATGGAGAGGAACCTACTAGCTTAGAGGATACACTACTAGATGCATAGTTGTTGGCCATCAGGAAGGTTGACGACCACTTTGCCAAGATATTCTAGTTCCTATCAACAGGAATAGCACCTCACGAATATACAGTCATTCAGAAGAAATAGCTGGTAGTTCATGCTACGGATTTTTCGCTTATAGCTACACAACTATATAAGATGGGACCTGATGAGATCCTAAGGAGATGTGTTATGGAAGCAGAGAGACCACTGGTTCTGTAAGAAGCACATGAAGGCATCATAGGAGGACACTATGCAGGAAAAGAAATAGCGCAAAAGGTTCTTAGAGTTGGCCTATGGTGGCCCACTTTACACAGGGATGCTAAAGAATAATACAGAGGCTGTGATGTATGCCAAAGAAATGGGAAACCTTACAGAAGGGATGAGATGCCTTTAGAACCCCAGCTAACCTTACAATAATTTGAGAAATGGGCCATTGATTTCGTGGGACCTATAAACCCACCAGGAAAGCGCACAGGAGTAAGATACATAATCACTACGATAGAATATTTGACCAGATGGGCAGAAGCAAGAGCAGTCAAGGACTGCAGTGCAACTACAACTGCGCGGTTCATATTTGATGATATCATAACCAGGTTTGGATTCCCTAAGATCCTCATGAGTGATCAAGGCACACATTTTATTAATAATACCATTGAAGCCTTGACTCGGGAATTTGCAGTTCATCATCATAAGAGAACTCCATACCATCCACAAGTGAATGGTACAGTCCAAGCCTTCAATAAGATCTTGGGGTACAGTGTGAACATAGATGATTGGGATTTGAGAGTACCAGTAGTGTTATGGGCCTATAGACCTACTTGCAAGAAGTTGACAATACAGACTCCCTTTAAGTTGCTCCATGGAATATGTGGTTCCTAGTCTAAGAATTGCAGCCTTTATAGATATGGATGACACTGGCATTGTTCAAGAGAGGATCACGCAGTTGGTTGAATTGGAGGAAGACAGGTTTATTGCAAGATTTCATCAGCAGGTATAGAAGGAAAGAGAAAAGGCTTATCACGAAAGACACATTAAGAAGAAAGCCTTTAAAGAAGGAGATTTGGTATTGGTGTATGACAACAAATTCATGAAGCATCTAGGGAAGTTTAGGACACATTGGCTAGGGACATATGAGGTGGCCCATGTTACAGAAGGAGGAGCTACGCAGTTGAACACTTTGAATGGAGAATGGAAGGAAGGTTTGGTGAATAGGAGCTAGTTGAAATTATACTACGACAACCAGCTACCTCGCAGCTCTCAGTAAAAGAAAAAGGAGAAGGGTCTAGCTACCAGATGTAGTTGAAACTGGGTACCAGACACAGAAAAGACAGTATGCACACAGTGGGGAAGGATAGAGAAGAAAGAACATGCTGCTTCGTGCAGTCTGAAGTCGAAGAAAAATAGAAAGTTTAGATCTACAGTGCCTCGGGACGAGTCACAGGTGTGTGTTGGGGGCCTATTGGCCCTTGGTTATGGATTAAGAAAGAAAGAGAATAAAAATGAAAAGGAAAGATGAAGTGTGAACTACGTGGAATACACATTGACTGATATTGGGTCAAAGTGGCCAAAGGATTAGAAAATAAGAAGCGAAGTATGGGAAAATGAGTCGTTGGACGAGAATATCGAGGAGAATAGATCAACAAGGAAGATGGATCATGGACAACTCAACAAGCGGGAAAAGCCACCAATGGATGATTTGGAGCACCTCGTAGGAAAGAAGGAAATACATGCTAGATGATTTGTTCTCCTCGATCTTCTCATCCAACGACTTGTTTTCCCTTACTTCGCTCCTTCTTTTCTTCTTCTTTGACCACTTCAACCCAATCTCAGTCAATGTGCCTTCCGCGCATTTCACACGTCGTATTTTCTTTTCCTTTTTCTTCACTTTCTTTCTTAATCCATACCCAAGGACCAACAGTTACCAATAGGGTAATATTGTTCCTTGACCGCATCCACAAAAAATTCCCAAGTGGGATCGACCCCATATATTACAAACTCCTATGTGGAAATTTTCTCCTAGTAAGTTTCCGACCAATGTTTGACATGGGGGAGAGATTTAAAGAGTGCGAAGGTGATCTTTTATTTGTCGGAAAAATTGTGAACAGAGAAATAACATTCTAGCAATGTTCTCCATTTTGTTGAGTTCCCGGGGGAGAGGGAAAAACATTTCTTGAATCTGCATCTTGATGAGATGCTTGCCTTGCTAGAGAAGTTTCACTTCTTATCTTGTTGAAGGAGGTCACGAACCTATGGCTGGAAGGGTTGGACCTTTTTAACTAGTCTGGCTACATGAGATGACTGTGTGCAGAAGGAATCCTTGCGCTTTTCTTCAATCTTGTCGACCTGCTTTTGTTGGACAAAAGGTGCTTGGACTGAGGCTGTAGTGGTTGCAATGCTCTTCTATTCACCTTTTGAATAGACTCTGAACAATCTGAATTTTGTAATATGGGATACTACCTTACGACACTTTTAGGTGGGACAGTAGTTCAAACTACCTCTGGTATCCTGTAGAGATGACGCCCCAGAGTAACAATAACACTATGGGGTCGAGACTCATAAATAGCATGGCGCTTCCACATATATGGTTGGCCCAAAAGAACATCACATACATCAAATGAGGCAACATCACATAATACCTCATCCTTGAAGGGATGGATATCGTATGAAAATCGACACTGTTGGTTGACACAAGGATCTCATCCCTGATGAAGCCACCCAATGTTGTATGGTTGTGGGTGTGGTGTTGTTGACAATCCCAATTGTTTGACGACCTCTGCTGATATGAGGTTCTTATAGCTTTCGATATGAACAATGAAATGAAATAGGGTCACCTTCACCCACATCTGTGAATGGAAGAGGTGTTCCCCCTCTTATGTATCTTTTGGTTCTTTTGGTTGAATTGTTGCAGTTGCGATAGTAGCAGTTGGGTGTGCATTGATGATCTGTCTTTTTCCATTATTTTATGAATTATATTTTGAATCAGGGTTCGGCTCCTTGTATTTGATCTTGGCTACTAATTATTTTGTTGAGTGACATTCATCAGTGTTGTGGCAGGAATTTTTGTGGAAATCACACCACTTTCCAGTGTCCTTCTTCGTCTTCCCTTGACCCTTATTTTCCTGTGGCTTGGACTGGTTTTCGGGAGGTTGTTTGTTAGTGCCATATTTATCATACTTTGGTTGTTGTGGATTTTTAGACCTTAACTCTCATTTGTTTTGGTGCCTAAATTTATACTCAATTTTGACAACATATTGTTAGGCATGTCCAGAAACTCCATTTCAGTTTGGATGTACCTACATAGATCCCCACGGTATTTCATAACCAAATTTAGCTTAGAATATTTGATACCCAACTTGGTGTGCAAGGTATGAAAGGTGTTGGTGAGCTCTGGCACTGCTTGGCCCCTTTCTTGACACAGTGTGGTCCATCTCATGTACTAGTCGTCATAGTTACCAACAGGGTAATATTGTTCCTTGACCGCATCCAAAAAACAATCCCAAGTGGGCTCGACCCCATATATTACATACTCCCGTATGGAAATTTTCTCCCAGTAAGTTTCCCACAAATTTTTGACATGTGGGAGAGCTTTAAGGAGTGTGAAGGTAATATTTTCCCTGTCGAAAAAAATGTGAACAGAGAAATAACCTTCTAGTACATTTAACCATTTTTCTAGGGCATCTGCATCTATCTGTCCTTCAAGTATGGGAATATCCAAATTAAATTGTACCTTGAAAGGAGAGGTACCTCCAAAGTGGTAGCTTGATGAAGTCGCACCAGTTTTTATCGGAAGGCATTGAAGGATGTGGGAAAACTTCTCCATCATTTTGTCCCTTTGTCACATGAGAAATTGCTCAAGCAACACATTAATAGAATCATATGCTCTATAGTTTTTGTTTTATTCTGACATGGAGGGTTTCCTGGGCATGCGAGAGAGATATTCCTCAAGAGATACAAGCTCGAGACCCAACGTTCTATACTCAGACCTCGTCGGGGACATGCATTGAAAAAATGATCAAGAGCAGTCTGCTCTGATACCACTAATAAAGATTATTTTCCACACGAAATGAGAGATGAGATATAATAAATAAATGTAAAGATATATATCATATATCCAATAATATAACACATATTTATCAAATATATAACCATAAACACAAAGATACAGTAATACAAAATTTCTATTGATGAGTGAAATCTACAAGACTATAAAAATACAGAGTGAAAGACTCGCTAGAATGGTGGCAGCTTATCTCTGAGAAGAGATGTGACAGATACTCACATTCACAAGAATATGGATTACAATGAGGCTCTAAATGAATTTTTAACATAAATAAAGTCCAAAACCCTAACCTTGGAAGATGAAAAGCCAACAGTTTTGTGGACCCCATTTTGGGTAGTTTGGTGTATCAACTTCTCGAGGGCATAACTTTGGAATATGATCTCTGTTTGGGGCACAAAATAGCTCGTTGGAAAGGTATCGTCGAGGATATTCATTTTTGGGGATGAATGAAATCCTATGGAAATGAATGAGTTTCTTGATACCGAAAAAACTTCATTTAGGCCCCCAAAATGGCCCAGAAGTTTAGGAACCGAAAAACTGCTAAAAATAGTAAATTGCCAGAAGATTGTTTTGAGGGAGTTGGAATAGGTAGGTGGACACTGATATCAAATTTATGGTTTGGGTGGTACTGAGCCAAGTAACTCAGGAACTATAATTTTTTACCCTTTTGATCAAAAACCTCACTTTCCTTACCAAGTCAGCCTCTAGATAGTAGTGGTTTATGCCACAAAATCGTTGACACAGAATATTTTTCGCATGGTGGTAGACGAGGGTGCATCAACTTGCGTTATGTCATTGGCATGTTGGAAGAATATTGGTCATCCTGAGTTTCCTCCATATGCTATGTTTTTAAATTCATTTGACAACCATTCTTTTCGACTGCATGACATAATCCCCTCCTTCTCTGTGTAGTTAGAGGGAATAATTGTGTGTGTCGAGGTTGAAGTAGTCGATGCGTATCTCAACTACAACCTTTTGTTGGGATGAAGTTGGAATTACCCAATGATAGTGGTTGTATTCTCCATTTTTCGTGTACTATGATTTCCTCATGAACATAGGATATTAACCATTGATCAATTTTCTTTCTCTCTTTCTGACCCTTCATCGGGGGAATCCACGGTCCTGATGATTGATAACCTGTAACAAGGTACCATCAACTTAGGTGTTGGATTGTTTCCATATTTGATGGGTACTTTTCGTTTTCCACCATGTCACATCCCCCGACCACCTTGGTCGGGGACATGCCACTACTTCAAAACCAAATTGCTCTGAAACCATATTGTAACATACTCGGCCACCTAGGCCGGGTCATGAAACTTGAAACTATCATGCTTTGATATGCATATACATCTAATGCAAATTTAACATATATAAACATTATTCTCATACACATATTCATACGGAAGTGAAAATAAATACATACATGCAATATATACGGCAATTCTGATAACATTATAACACATATACAAGATACACAACATACAATTAACATAGATTTGGTACTTATCTTTTTTTATGAGAATACCACTGACTGCATGCATACCTTCCACTAACCTCCCATCCTTAGACCATGCTGCTCCAAGCTATCAACAGTGGGTCTCCCCCGAGTTGGGACTAAACTCCACCCAGGCCAAGGGAATTCTAGGCTAGGTTGAGGCTACGGGAAGCTGCACAATGCAACATGAAGGATTCCCTCCAAGGAGCCTACTTATGCCCACTGCTCACAAACTCTCATTCCCCACATGCATGTCCCACCCTAGGAATATACACCTTCACTGTTCCACAGTCCATCGACTGCTCCACTTCCCTTCCAGGGCTTCAACAACATGTCATATTAGGAATTCTCAGAGCTCTATAGCTGCTGCTAGACTCCCTCCAGAAGAAATCACTTCCCCAACAACATCTCTCACCTAGAGAGAGTTTCTCACAGGCCTGACAACCCACTTCTTCAACCCATGGGCCTAACAACCTGCTTCTTCAAACCATAGTACTGACAACCTTCTTCTTTTGTCCAACTCTTAAGTCAACCAAGTAATCATAGTAGTAAAATTGGGTAAGGCAAGGGATGACTCAGTAAATTACAAAGGTTCATGATGGCATAGGTTTCAATTATGGTAGAATGATCTGGCTGTGTGCCTGCTCAGTGCGTGAGTGAATGGGTGCGAAGGATGGCCAACATCGTGAGTGATCCTGTGAGTAAATATGGAAAGAAGGGTTAGATCGTGAGAGCGACCCCCACAACGATGGAATTCCCCCACATAAATTTTCATGCATCCTAGATGACACTTGGCTCTCCAGAAGATCATTCCTCTCCACTTGGAGTTTTGTTCCTCCCCCCAAAAGAACTTAGGATAAATGGGTTTATTTCCCAAACCTTAATAATTTAGGAAATACATTATAATATTCCCTTGGGTTAAGCCCTCAATCTTAGCCCCTTTTTCCTAGCCTCTTATCCCCCTTTCCTTTCCCTTCATAGTGGATCTTAGTCCCCCATAAGTCTTTCTTCATGGTTGGTCTACACGTAGTGATATATTTTTTCTTATCAATGATCTGCATAATTACATATACAAAAATAGGCTTACTGGACTTAGCATCTAGGCTCTCTGGCCTAATAAACCCATAATCCTCACAACTTATAAATACTTGGCTCACCAACCTATAAAATTCATTAAACATCATTACAATTCATTAGGGGCTCGACCTTGTGATGTAGGAGCATCTTAGGTAGCCATCCAAGCAAGTGTAAAGGCGGAAGACAGCTGGAAAAGCACCAGCACACATTTTGAATTTTGAAATCTAGAGCATTAATGTAATAGCTAGGGGAAGCGTACTTCCATTTATATCTTGGAGATGTAAACAGATCTGGAGCGATTGCTCTCATATGCTGGATGTAATAGGAATTTATGTTTGTTTAATGAAAGTAGGTAGATATGAATGTTAGATTAGAGAGTTTAGAGGTGTAGGAGGGAAAATGGATGATAGACACCCTCACCCTTGTATCATATGAGGATTATCATTCTTCAGAATTGGTAAGCTGTTGAGCTGTAGCAGAGAGCTGTAGAGAAGAACCCATGTACGGGAACACTTGATTTAATGAATGAAGCTTTGACTCAATTTTCATGGTGTTATGATGGTTATTGTTTACATTAGTTGAATGGTATGTTTACAGTTGTTTTGTTTTTCTGTTACGCATTTATTTCAATGTTGTGTTATGTGTATGATAACATGTTGAATGTATGAAGTCTGAGAGAGAATAAGAATGAGTTTCAATTGTTTCTCTCCCTGAGAATTCTTGCAGGGAGTGCAGTGAACGTCTGCAAGGTGTGCGTTGACAAGGGTCTGAGTCTTATCTCAGAAAGCTCAGAGGAGATACCGTTGTTCTCATACCAGCAGAAGTGCAGGTGAAGCACAGAGCCATGCAAGGTGTGTGTAGGTTGGTTGAAGCCTTAGAACTTATCAACCAAGGGGAAAGTTGAAGGGCTACTGTTGCAAAGAGTGCATAGGGTCAAAGACTCAAATAACCAGAGGTTATTTGAAAGTTTTCCGCAAGGAGTGGGAGCAGGGATCCTTTTGGAGGCTTGTGTTTGCAAGTGATAGCTCAAGAGGGATAGCACCTTTGAAGTGTTCAAAGGGAGACAGAGATCGAAATCGTCTCGCCGAAGTCAAGTTCAGGAGGAAGGATGCCAAGTCATTTTAGCCAGAGGTTCTTGAGAAGAGTGAATGAACGGTGAAATTTCTTCATGGAGAAGTGCCAAATTTCTGTGGACCATTGGATCTCGTAGATATGTGAGGAGGTTAAGGCTGAGCGTCTTGTAGCGTTCAGAAGCTAAGGAGGAGTAGCGGTCATTGGACGGGAGTCAATAGGAGTCATTGATCTCACATGTGAATTCACACATCGGAATTTGGGGAATGGAGTGACCAGTGGTTTGGGTCAAGTGTCGTGGATTCCCGGTTGGCGAAATCCTGATACAATGTGAACCGTTGGATCGAGGGAGGCTCACAGCCGTCGATCTCGTCAAAGGTGAAATTTTGGAGCTCGGGGAATCATAGGGGAAGAGGAACGACTGTTGGTTGTTCGCTCGAGTCCTGAAAGTTGAAACTAGTGGGTAATAGGTGGCGTGTGCTCGTTGCATTGGAGGAGTCAACCTTTGTTGACATTTCGCAGTTCAGCTATTGCATGAGTTGTGGCATTGCAGCGAGAACCTCCAAATCGTGAAGACCGAAATCTTTCGCGGGCTTAAACAAATGGTTTAATTAACCTTTGGCATGGTTTTGGAAAAGATCCTGCACTGATCTCGGCCCGAGGGCTAGGGGGTCTATGCCAATTGTGGTATCAGAGCATAGAATAAATTATTTTCTTTTTGTAGCAGAGAGAGAAGAAGGGAGAATTTTACAGCCATGCCGTCGAGAAGAAGAGATAGGCAAATACCTGATTCAGCAGTGGAAAGGGAAATGTGCGAATTATGTGCTAGGCTTGATGCTATGGAGACAGCACAGAGGTGCACAGTTGATGCTAGGGATATCAGCGAAGCTAAAAGTGAAAATGAAGCTAGAAACGAAGGAGAAGAAGTTGCAGTCGAAGATGTTGCATAAGAACGCCTGTTCATGGTTGTTGCAAGAATAGGTGGTAGGGAAAAAATGGACATTCCAGTGTATGAAGGCAACTTGGATGTTGAAGAACTTCTAGAGTAGATTAGATCCCTAGACAGATACTTCGACTATGAGGATGTCGAGGAATACAAGAAAGTCAAACATGTTGTTACTAGGCTTAAAGGGCATGAAGCATTGTGGTGGGACGAACTGCAGGTTGACAGACGTTGCAAGGGCAAGCAGAAAATCAAGAGCTAGGATAGAATGGTTGCAAAGATGAAATCCAAGTTTATACCCAGGGATTATCAAATCACTCTGTTTCGGAGGATGCATAATTTGAGACAGAAGCTGATGTCAGTGAAAGAATACACTGAAGAATTCTATAGGATAAACATCAGAGCAGGTCATCGGTAAAGTGATGATGAAAAAGTTTCTAGGTACATGAATGGTCTGCGATATGGAATTCAAGATGAGATGAGCATGATGACCATTCAAAATGTGGAAGATGCTTATCAGATGGCTCTGAAAGCTGAAGAGAAGTTGAGCCGGAAGCAAGGTCAAAGAGGCCGAGGTAGAAGTCAAAGAAGAGGCAAGATAATTTCCCAAGACAGAACTCAGAAACCTAAGGAAGAGGAGAAGAAACCTCAAACTCAACCTGAGAGAGGAGGAAGCTCATAGGGAAGGAAGTATGCTAATAGAAAAACTTTTCCTCGAACCAAAGGAAGAGGAAGAGGCAGAGGAGGTGAAGTGAAATGCTTTGTCTGTGGAAAAATCTGACATAAGTCTTATGAGTGTTCAAATAGGAAGAAAGATGGTGGTGAAACTCACATTGACAAAGCTCAAGGATGGAATGTTGAGGCAGAAGATGTTGAGGGTGGAAGATCTTTGATGATGCAGAAAGTTCTCTTGAAGCCAGAGAAGGAGCCAGAGAACCCAACCCAAAGAAACAGTCTGTTTAGGACTACCTGCAAAACTAAGGATAGAGTATGCAAGGTCATAGTGGACAGCGGTAGCACAGATAATCTCGTGTCTATAGATATGGTAGAAAAGCTGGAGCTGGAGACTATTGCACATCCAAACCCATACAGAGTTTCATGGCTACAAAAAGGACATCAGGTAAATGTCACTAAATAGTGTTTAGTTGAATTTAAAATAGGAGGATATAAAGATGAAATAGTATGTGATGTCATTCCCATGGATGTTTGTCATCTATTGTTGGGTAGACCATGGCAATATGACAGAAATGTGGTTCATGATGGGAGAAAGAACACGTACACCCTGGAGAAAAATGGTAGGATGCACATGTTGTTGTCGATTAGGGATAAGAGGTGAAAATAGAGATGAGCAACACTATACTTCTCATGAGTGGGAAGGAACTTCTTGATGAGGTTAAGAAGAAGTAAGACACACAATTTATTATGGTTAGGAAGCCCAAAATTGTTTTGGCTAGTACGAGAATAGATGATTTACCAGAATAAATTTAGGAGTTGCTAGGAGATTTTGCTGATATAGTAGTGGATGAACTACCTTGTTCGTTGCCACCTATCAAGAGTATAAGTCATCATATCGATCTTATACCTGGAGCCAGTTTGCTGAAAAAAGAAGCGTATTGGTTGACGCCGTAGGAAAATGATGAAGTTAAGAGACAGGTCTAGGACTTAATGGACAAAGGATTGATTCGAGAGAGATTGAGTCCATGCATTGTTCTGAAAGTGCTCAGCCCAAAGAAAGACAGTGGCTAGAGAATGGGTACAGACTCAAGGGAAATCAATAAGACTACCATCAGATATAGATTTCCATTGCCAAGGATGGATGACTTGATGGATTTCTTGAGTGGAGCAAGGTTTTTTTCAAAGATTGATTTGAAAAATGGATATCATCAAATTAGAATGAGAGAAGGTGATGAATGGAAGAAAACATTCAAGACGAATGAAGGGCTATATGAATGTCTTGTCATGCCATTTGGCTTAACAAATGCGCCCAGTAGTTTCATGAGATTGATGAACGAAGTCCTGAAGGATTTCATTGGGAACTTCGTCATTGTATATCTTGATGATATATTAATTTTCAACAAAACTGAAGCAGAGCACTTAAAGCATTTAGTTGCAGTAATGAGAATATTACAGTAGGAGAAATTGCTAATCAATATGAATAAATCATCATTTATGAGAACATAACTCATTTATTTGGGTTTTGTTATCTCTGCAAATGAACTGAAAATGGATCCAGAAAAGATAAAAGCGATTAAGGATTGGCCATCACCAAAGAGTGTGTTTGAAGTACGAAGCTTCCATGGTTTGGCTAGCTTTTACAGGAAATTCATCCGAAACTTCAGTGGGATTAGCACACCAATGATGGATACGATGAAGAGAAGACATAAATCTTTTCAATGGATGGAGGAAGCAGAGAAGATTTTCACCTGCTGAAGAAGAAGATCACTGAACAACCAATTCTGGTTTTGCCAGATTTCAACAAGACATTCTAGGTCAGGTGTGACGCAAGTGGGTTTGCAATTGGAGTGGTCTTAAGCCAAGACAACAGACTGGTCACATATTTCAGTGAAAAATTGAATGAAGAGAGGATTAAGTACTCCACATATGACAAAGAATTCTATGCAGTCATACAAGCGCTGAAGAAATGGAGACACTATTTGGTTCCCAAGGAGTTTGTTTTGTACAACGATAATCACGCTTTGCAGTTCATGACTCGACAGAAGAAGTTGAACCAAAAGAATGCTAAATGGGTTGAATTCATGAAGAATTTTACTTTGGTGATAAATCATATTTCTGGAAGTGCTAACAAAGTTGTTGATGCTTTGAGCAGGAAATGTTTGCTTATGTAGGAATTCAGAGTCAAGAATTTAGGTTTTGATAACCTCAAAGAAATGTACAGGGATGACCCAGATTTTAAGGAAGCATATGAGGCATATGAGAATCCAATTCTCAGGGATAGAAGCCAATGGACCGAGTATATGATCCAGGATGGATTATTATTCAGGGGAAATCAACTATGTATTCCAAAATGCTCCATGAGGGAGAACTTGCTGAAGGAAAAGAACAACGGAGGATTGGTTGGACACTTTGGTCATGACAAGACTTTCTCAAAGTTGAATATCTCATATTATTGGCCAGGGGTGAGAACAGATGTTAAGAAATTCGTGGATAAATGAAAAATTTTCCAGCACATGAAAGGAAAAAGGAAGAACGTCGGATTATATCAACCATTATCCATACCTGAAAGATCGTGGGATGCAATGAGCATGGATTTCATATTAGGACTGCTAAGGACACAAAGAGGATGTGATTTGATCTTTGTGGTAGTCGACAGATTTTTAAAAATGGCACATTTCATACCATGCCAGAAAACTGGCGACACAACTCATATTGCAAACCTGTTTTTCAAGGAAGTCCTCAGACTTCACAGCTTGCCAAAGAGTATCATTTCTGATCGAGATACCAAGTTCGTGGGACATTTCTGGAGGACCTTATGGAAAAAGTTGGGAAGAAACTTGTCCTTTAGCTCAGTGTATCATCCTCAGATGGATGGACAGACAGAGGTCGTGAACAGGAGTTTGGGATATTTTCTAAGGAGCTTAGTGATTGAACACCACAGTCAATGGGATCACATTTTGCCATAAGCGGAATTCTCTTACAATGATTCACTCAATAGAAGCACAGGGCAGAGTCCATTTCAAATTGTATATGGAATGCAACCAAGGGGAGTTTCTGAATTAAAAGATGCAAAACAAGCTGAATTCAAGAGTGCTAGTGCAGAGGACTTTGCATAAGGAATGAAGGAGATTCACAGTAGAATCAAGGAGCGATTGCAGAGTTCAAGTCAAGAATACAAGCGTAGAGCAGATCAACACAGGTGAGAACTTCAATTTGAAGTTGGTGATCTGATTCTTTCACATTTGAGGAAGGAGAGGTTCTGAAGGGGAACGTATAACAAGTTGAAGATGAAAAAGATTGGACCATGTAAAGTCATAAGGAAATTTGGGGAAAACCCATATGAGATTGAATTACCCGATGGGGTCGGAATCTCACCAATATTCAACATTGCAGATTTGTACCCTTACAGAGCTAAAGAAGCAGGAGCAGAGGAGGAACAGAAAGAAGTTCATTGGACAAAACAAATGCATGTAGCTAAAAAGCCACAGATGGAAAGCATAATTGAGAAGAGGATCAGCAAAAAGACTAGGAAAAAGGAGTATTTTGAATACTTGGTCAAGTGGAAGGGACATCCAGTTGAAGATGCCAGTTGGGAGGATGAAGCAACATTTCATAGGCATGGACAAACCATGCAAGATATCATGAACAGGAGTTCATGAAAATTTTCAAGCGAGGGAGTATGATGCAGGAGCATCGCAGGAAGCCAGCCAAGCAAGAGTAAAGGCAGAAGATAGCTAGAAAATCACCAGCACACATTTTGAATTTTGAAATCTGGAGCATTAATGTAATAGCTAGGGGAAGCATACTTCCATTTATATCTTGGAGATGTAAATAGATCTGGAGCGATTGCTCTCATCTGCTGGATGTAATAGGCATTTATGTTTGTTTAATGCAAGTAGGTAGATATGAATGTTAGATTAGACAATTTAGAGGTGTAGGAGGCGAAATAGATGATAGACACCCTCACCCTTGTATCATAGGAGGATTATCATTCTTCAGAATTGGTAAGTTGTTGAGCTGTAGCAGAGAGCTATATAGAAGAACCCATGTATAGGAACACTTGAGTTAATGAATGAATATTTGACTCAATTTTCATGGTGTTATGATGCCTATTGTTTACATTAGTTGAATGGTATGTTTACAGTTGTTTTGTTTTTCTGTTACGCATTTATTTCAATGTTTTGTTGTGTGTATGATAACATGTTGAATGTATGAAGTCTGAGAGAGGAGAAGAATGAGTTTCAATTGTTTCTCTCCCTGAGAATTTATGCAAGGAGTGCAGTGAACGTCCACAAGGTGTGTGTTGACGAGGGTCTGAGTCTTATCTCAGAAATCTTAGGAGAGATATCATTGTTCTCATACCAACATAAGTGCAGGTGAAGCACATAGCTGTGCAAGGTGTGCGCAGGCTGGTTGAACCCTTATAACTTATCAACCAAGGGGAAAGTTGAAGGACTACTGCTGCAAAGAGTGCATAGGGTCAAAGACTCAAATAACCAGAGGTTATTTGAAAGTTTGCTGCAAGGAGTGCGAGTAGGGATCCTTTTGGAGGCTTGAGTTTGCAAGTGAGAGCTCAAGAGGGATAGAACCTTTGAAGTGTTCAAAAGGAGACAGAGATCGAAATCCTCTTGCCGAAGTCAAGTTCAGGAGGAAGGATGCCAAGCCATTTTAGCCAGAGGTTCTTGAGAAGAGTGAACGAACGACAAAATTTCTTCGTGGAGAAGTGCCAAATTTCCATGGACCATTGTATCTTGCAGATCTGTGAGGAGGTTAAGGCTGAGCATCTTTTAGCATTCAGAAGCTCAAGAGGAGTAGCAGATGTTGGACGGGAATCAACAGGAGGCGTTGATCTTGCATGTGAATTCACACATCGAAATTCGGGGAATGGAGTGACCAGTGGTTTGGGTCAAGTGTCATGGATTCTCGGTTGGCAAAATCCTGATACAATGTGAACCGTTGGATCGAGGGAGGCTCATAGCTGTCGATCTCATAAAAGGTGAAATTTCAGAGTTCGAGGAATCATAGGGGAAGAGAAATGACTATTGGTTGTTCACTCGAGTCCCAAAAGTTGGAACTAGTGGGTAACACGTGGTGTGTGCTCGTCGCATTGGAGGATTCAACCTTCATTGACATTTCACAGTTCAGCTATTGCATGAGTTGTGGCATTGCAGTGAGAACATCCAACTTGCAAAGTGCAAAATCTTTCGCAGGCTTAAACAAAGGGTTTAATTAACCTTTGGCGTGGTTTTGGAAAAGATCCTGTATTGATTTCGGCCCGAGGGCTAGGGGGTCTGCGCCACCTTGGGGTATTACAATCCCTTCCCCTCATTTTTTCACTATCCTCAGTGCAACTCATTTACATAACATCAACAAGATTTTCAAAATATTCAAAAAGATGTGGGTATTGTTCCAGCATAGCATCTTCATGCTCCCAAGTTGTGTCCTCAGGAGTGTACCTATTCAATTGGACCTTTACAAACCCTATGGATCAATTCCAGAGATATTTGATTCTCCAGTCCAGAATGCATACCAGATTCACTTGAAAAGCACTTTCTTGCTCCACCCTAATCACATTCCAATCAATAACATGATTAGCATCAAGTATATATTTCTTAAGCAATGATACATGGAATACATTATGTATATACATAGATGTAGGTAATGCAATCATGTAAGCTACTGGTCCAATCCTCTCTAGGATTTCAAATGGCCCACGATATCTGGCTTCCAACTTGGAACAATTTCCCAACTTCAGGGAACTTCTCTTGGCCTTCACCTTAAAGAAAACATGATCACCCACTTTGAATTACCTGTGAGTTATGCCCATGTCTGCATAGTTTTTCTTCCTGTCTTGGGAAGCCTTTAAATTCCATTTAATCTTCAACATTTTCTCTTCCATTTCTTTGAGCAACTTTGTCCCAGTCACTGCTCTATCGGTTGGGTTGTCCCAGCTTACTGGTGTGTTTCACTTTCTACCATAAAGTGCCTCAAAAGGGCTCATCTTCAATGTTGCTTTACCCATTGTTCTAGGCAAATTCTACCAAAGTGTAGATAATATTCCCTTTTATATGGTTCGCCATTGTTACACATCAAATTTACTCACTTCGATAGTGTCTCAAGTGTCATCATCGTAAGTGTCGCATTTTTCTCACAAGTGTCGCAAGTGTCAAGAAAAGCATAATGCCATGATGACGACACTAAGGAGACACTTACAATACATCAAACACTTAATTTGGAAGAGGAGGAATGCCTAACTGAAGTCATGAACCTTTTGCCATCTGAAAACACTGAAAAAACTAGGTTTTTGGAGAGGAGCGCTCCCCTATACCTCTTCTAGGAGTGCTGGTGCCCCCCCTCACACTACTAGGGAGCGTTATAAAGCTCCCTTGGCCCTTTTAAGGGAGCTCTATAGATCTTTGGAGCACTGGCGCCCCCCTTAAGCCTAGTAGGGAGCGCTATAGCACCCTGATGCCCCTTTTGAGGGAGTGCTGTCTAATCTGGGTAGTGGTTAAGTGGTTGAGATGAATGGGGGAAGGATCCATTCGTTCATGGAGGTTAGTTGAGTTCGAATCCTCAATCAATCCATGATCTTAGGGTAGATCCTCAACTAAAGGAGGAAAATCCTCAACTTCCCCAAGGATATCTCAAGAGATTGAAGCATCTCCAAGGCTATACAAACAAGCTTTCTCATGGTGAAAGGGGGACTGGAAATGGAGAATCACACCAAACTTATGATCTTAGAAGTGGTGCTGGAACAGGGAAAAATTGCTTGCATGAAACCTATGATCTCATAGGAAACACACAGTCATTCAAAGGAGAGTGATTAGTGAAGGTGCTATCATCCAGGTTGCGGATCTTTCGAGCAAGGGTTAGACGAAGGGGACTTGACGAAGCTGTTGCATTCGCATCTACAATTGTAAGTATTGTTGTCATTATTCTCATTAATATGACACGCTTGGCCTGTTTATTTCTAGTTCATGTCTGATCCTACATGAACTTATCATTGATAGATAGATCTATTTTCAAGCTAATATCAATAGAGTAGGAAGTGTTCGTACTTTATTTGTCTACAGGACTCAGCGAGGAGCGAGAGTTTGGAGCTCAACTCGGAGTGTGCAGGGACAAACGTCAATAAAGAGGTACTTCTATTCTCCTTCCTCCTCATGTATTAGTTTATATATATTTTAAAGGAAGTCAGTGTCCACGTTAAGCACTTTCTGTCTTAGAGTTAGGGTCTAGCTCTTTGAGGCAATCTACCTGTCTGCAGGGAGATTTTCCTACAACAGAAACTAGCGACTCAGCTGGGGAACGAATCGAAACTTCTTGTTTTGATTTCTCCTCATAGACCTTGTTTCACCCCTTTATTGTTTCAGACTTGGTTCACTCCTCTTTTGATTGGTTTCATGAGCTGATTGACTCCCTACCCCATCACACTCACCCTAATTGTCGAGACTGAACTGCAATTTTTGGATTTTTTGACACTTTTAGGAGCTTTCTGAACCTGGCACCCCTGTCCCTATGTTAACAGAGCGCCAAATCTCCCTAAGTGCATTAAACAGAGCGCTATAACGCTCCTGTGGCCCTTATACCAGAGTGCCAGCCCTCCTTTGGCCAATAAACCTTCCAGAATTGCTTTTTTCAGGGTTTTACCTCTGTGTTTCTCTTGCTGGGTCACCTTGTGAGTCAATGCTTCTTCCCTTGACCTCTGACATCCTTCATATTGAGAATTAAACACCTTATTTTTCATATTTTATTCCCTTCTTCATTATTTTTGAGTTTTTGCTGTTGAAAGCTTGAAATCAATCGCCCGCTTTTTTCTCTCCTATCCGACTGAGCGGGAACTCTAGTGAAGGACATTTGAAGTCTGTGACTCTTCTCATTTAGTTCTTTGAGGTCATCTGATCCAATCTATTTCTCCTTCCTTTTGTGTTTTTGTTTTTTTTCTCTTGTTTGATTGCAAAAGGGTGTGTTGTTTGTGCGAAATCTGCGTTTTCTTGTCTGAATCTCCTTGATCTGAAAAGGTAGTTAGTAGGAGAAGTTTTTGCATTGAATTGATCATCATTCGCATGAAAACAACAAAAGTACATCTTAATGATTAGTTTGCATATTAGTTTGCATTTCTGAAATGTTGTAGCATCATATTGGATTTGATTGAGAACAAAATTGATTGAGGGCATTCCTTATCAAGTGTTTGATAGTGAAAACGACTCTTCCTCTTTCCCTTAAATAGGTGTTCATCGAAAATAAACGATTGCTTATCATATTTCATGTATATTTTTGGGAATTGAGTCATCATTCCATCAGTTTCACTTTCATACACCCTCTGAGTAAAAAACAGCCATTAAAATCAATGCTTAACTAAAATTTATCAGACTTTTTCATCTTTGTTAGCAAACCTACATTAGTTTAAGGTGTAGGGATTTGGAATATGTTGAAAGGATAATTTTCCAAAGATATCAAACAAACTTAGTATCTTGTGGTAGGGAGAGTCAAATCCAATTTTCGTATTAGTCTGCCTGGGATCCCCCTCTCACATAGGGGTTACGCACGAGGTCGCATTCGGGTGAGTTGCGAAGATTATCCCTCTGTGGCCCAACTGTTTGTAGTGGTCGGATCGTATATTGGGGGTCACTAAAAGGTATACCCACGATTATGTGTGGGAGCCTTTCGGGTTGATTTTGGACTTGTTATCCTGCCCATACGTTTTGATTGGACTGTCGACTGTACCCACCCAGGGGATGACTATGAATTGGTGACCTTAGTAGCCATAATATTTAGGATCTCACACAAGGTGATGGTGAAGGGAAGTCTCACTGTACCTGGAACAGACGTTGGTCAAACTCACTCGGGCTCCTTGGAGGGTAAATCCACA
>SNQJ01S0062688.1:41364-58402 GCA_010110895.2 Picea sitchensis
TTTTTGCAGATGGCACCTCCTGATTCCTGATTCCTGGGCTCACTCATTCAGCATATCAGTACAGATTGGTAATGTATTTGGGCCATCAGATGCTCTTCTGACCTCACACATTAGGGAGCATCTGTTATAACCCTAAATTTCACTATACATGCTTACCTGGCATCGGGCCAACTCATACCCTTTCCTTGCCAAAGCCATGCTGAACAAACTCTTGAAAAACCTCTTAAATTAAGTAACCCACACCCTAACCCATTAATGGGCGCGTTGGAACGTTGGCAGGCCTTTTACTGCACGCGTTGGAACGCCAGCTGGCCCACTACAGCCCGTGTTTACCTAACAAAGCACAAAAACAGGAAAGTTGCCGACGAGACAAAAATCTTTGGGTCAGTTAACTGGAACTCCCAGCCATGCATGGCCGAGAGTTCGTCCAAAACCCTATCTCCTTCTAGCCTATAAAAGAAGGGGTAGGGGTGCTATTTGGAGGAGGAAAAAGATAGCAAAGAAACTCTGCCCAATTGCCGAATCCATTTGTCCCAAACCTTTAGCATTTTCTTAAGCCTAAACAGAATTCAAGCAAAGCAGTTGGAGGACAAAGAAGAGGAGGAGCCCAGGATCAGGATCGAGGAACAATGGTCGATCTCTATCATTATTGTAAGTTGATTCATCTTGAGATTAATAAAGAATACTTTTCCCGTCCCAATGCACGTGTGACATATATTTTATTTGATTTATGCTTTATCTCTAACCCTTAGGTAGAAGAATAGCATGCATGCATAGTGTTTTGTCTTGATTGCAGGATTGTCTTTGGAAGGAGCAGCGAGAGCAAGAGGATAAAGCGCAACGGAGGATCTACATCAAACGTCAATATAAAAAGGTTAGTAGATCTCTTCCATGCTTGTGTGTGAAAAAGGGGTTTGAGTATTGGGGTGATAGGTTAAAAGCGTTTCTTGAAAGTCATGATCTGCGTACAAGTCCAGCCCTAGCTTGTTAGTCCATAGGGTATTATTTCCCAACAACACATACACATGGCCCAATCTGAGGGGTAACACATGTCAATTCCTAACTGTAAAATCAGCCTTTCAAAAGAACATAACAAACTGACATGTGGCACGCATCTTGTGTGTCCACATCACCCCAGGCGATGTCATCAAGCCACATCACTTCGAGACTTCGGGACTCCGAGACTTTAGAGGTCTAAAAGTTCTTCCAACAAATTTTCCTCGAATGTCAAACTCCTGAACTACTTAACTTCCCAGGGTCCATGTAGTCCAGCTGCCACCAATCAAAGTGGTGACATGTGGCCTCATCGTCAAGTGACATGTGTCAGGTCCCAACCAATACTAAGGCTTGTCAAAATTACAAAAATGAGTGACATGTGGCAGACCTAGGTAGGTCCACGTCACCCTAGGTGACCCTATTATGCCACGTCATACTCGATGACATCATCACGTCACGTCACTTCGACGCTCCGAGACTTAGGGGATTTCTTCCTCCCTCTCAACCATAAACCATTTCTTTCGGAGTGTGAAATTGTGTGTCTTTGATAACGAACGATCCAGAGTTCTGAACTTTAGGACTTCGTGGCTCTGAGAGACTTCCCACACTACGCCATAAATCCCCCGAATGTTGGATTCTCGAATAGGTTGATCTATCGACATGTGTCCTCAAACATGAACGATCCAGATTAACTCTGGAGTTTGGTAATTCGGTAAATTTCCCTCCTGGCATCTTGAGGACTCACTTCTCTTGGAGTGTCGAACCGTCGAACTACCTGATAAATCCAATGACTCTCCTCCTCCCGAATGATCTATGGTTAAGAGTCGCTCTGAGACTTCGAAGCTTCATTCTTTGACTCCTTTCTCAATAGAACTTAAGAACTCTCCAAAGTAACGAAGTCTGAAGGACTTTATGGTTCACTGTCGTTCACCTTCTCCAGATATGATAGTTGCGGGGGATATGTCTTCTTCCAAACAGTTCCAACGAACCAAATTTAAACTTTTTGGCCCAATACCATGGTTAGCGTGGTCTCCTTTCTGTGCCAATTTTCTTGAACCATTATACCTCCTGAGCTTTCCATTACCACCCAGGATTTCTCTCAGCACTGCTCTGGCACTCTGTACAAAACATCCTTGTGGAATTTTGACTCCAAATTCCAGATTCATGGCCCATCTAGGTTCAGTGTTGAAACCATCGGATCTTATACCAAATTGTCACATCCCCCGGTCTCCCTGGTCGGGGAAACGCCACTACTTCAAAACCAAACTTCTCTGAAACCAAATTGTAACATACCCAACCACCTAGGTCGGGTCATGACACTTGAAACTATCATGCTCTGATATACATATATATCTAATGCAAATTTACCAGATATAAACATCCTGCTCATACACATATTCATATGGAAGCAACAATAAACACATACATGCAATATATACGACAATTATGATAACATTATAACACATGCATAAGATACACAGCATACAATTAACATAGATTTGGTACTTATATTTTTTTATGAGAAGAACACCGACTGTGTGCAAACCTTCCACGAACCTCCCAGCCTTAGACCACATTTCTCCAACCTATCAGCAGTGGTTCACCCCCAATATGGGTCTAAACTCCACCCAGGGAAAGGAAATCCTAGGCTAGGTTAAGGCTATGGGAAGCTACACAATGCAACATGAAGGATTCCCTCCAAGGAGCCTACTTGTGCCCACTGCTCATAGACTCTCATTCCCCACATGCATGTTCCACCCTAGGAATATACACCTTCATTGTTCCACAGTCCATCCGCTGATCCACTTCCCTTCCAAGGCTTCAACAACATGCCGAATCAGAAATTCTTAGATCTTTGTAGTTGCTGCTAGAATCCCTCCAGGAGAAATCACTTCCCCAACAACCTCTCTCACCTGGAGAGATTTTCTCACAGGCTTGACAACCTTCTTCTTCAACCCATGGGCCTGACAACCCGCCTCTTCAAACCATAGGCCTGACAACCCGCTTCTTCTATCCATCTCTTAATTCAACCAGGGAATCATAGTAGTAAAATCAAGTAAGGCAAGGGACAACTCAGTAAATTACAGAGGTTCACGATGGCAGAGGGTTCAACAATGGAGGAATTGGTTGACTTCATGTCTACTCAGTGCATGAGTGAATGGGTGTGAAGGATGGTCAGCATCGTGAGTGATCCCGTGAGTAAATATGGCAAGAATGGTCATATGGTGAGAGCAACCCCCACAACGATGGAATTCCCCCACATAAATTTACATGCATTCTAGATGAAAATTGACTCTCCAGGAGCTCGTTCCTCTCCACTTGGAGTTTCGTTCCTCTCCCAAAAGGAACTTGGGATAACTGGGTTTATTTCCCAAAATTTAGTAATTTAGGAAATACATTATAATATTACCTTGGGTTAAGCCCTCAAGCTTAGCCCCATTTTCCTAGCTTCTCATCCCCCTTTCCTTTCCCTTCCTAGTGGAGTGTAATCCCCCATAACTCTTTTCTCATGTTTGGTCTACATGCAATGATATATTTTTTCTTATTAATGATCTTCATAATTACATATACAAAAATAGGCTTGCTGGCCTTAGCATCTAGGCTCTCCAACCTAATAAACACATAAGCCTCACAAATTATAAATACTTGGCTCAATAGCCTATAAAGTTCATTAAACATCATTACAATTCATCATGGGCTCTGCCTTGGTGTATTACACACCACCTTCGAATGATGTTAAATTTATTTCGGTTGTCCCTGATCAGCCTATGGTTGCAATTTTCCAAATAGCTTCATTTCAAATGACTTATTTCAATGATCCGTGGACTTTACCTTCCCCATCGGCTTCGATGGAAGGGGTAGGGAATCTTGGCATGGATATGCCCCTATCTTCAATTGAGGTCACGTACAATATTGTTCAAAAAACCTTGGCTAACTCTGATTCATCTTCCCTTCAAGAGCTAGATCATGTTCTAGAGCCTATTTGGGATCAAGAATCTATTACTTTGCACGATTATTTGGACTTGGTATTTCCCTCTGACGAGGCAATTTTAGAGGAAATTACAGGTCTGGAAGGACCTTAGGATGATATTCATCAGAAATCATACATTTTACCCGAGCTTAGGATAGTAGAAGCATGATATTTTACTTAGATCGTGAATGGAGATGTCACTCACCCTGTCAATCCTTTAGCAACGCACATAATAATGCCAAAGGAAATATGGTGAATATAGCTGAGATGGTTCCAATTGATATCTTTAAAACCCATGGAATCGTTGAAAACATCTTCATAGGAGAGGATTGTTCCCCCGATAATATTCAAGTGTATACTAAGTTATTTAAATAATTTTTTGACGTCTTTGCCTCGTCTTATGAGGAAATGCCAGGAATTGACCCTTGTATGGTTGAATATGAGATTAGAACTTATCCTGATGTTAAGCCTGCTCGTAAAAAGATTCACCTGGTCAAACCTAGGAAGGAAGTGGCCATTAAAGTTGAGGTAAATAAATTTATTAAGGCTAGTTTCATCAACCCAATTCAATTGACGGAATGGGTGTCAAACCTTATTCTTTTCAATAAAAATCAAGGTACAATTCGAGTGTGCATGGATTTTAGTGATATGAACAAGGCATGCTCGAAAGATAACTTTCATACCCCATTCATTGATCATATTATCAATGAATGTGCAGGCTGTGAATTTTGTTTCTTTTATGGATGACTTCTCAGGGTACAATCAAATTCAGATCAAGCTCGAGGATCAACATAATAATGCATACAAGAAAATGTCTTTTGGCCTAAAATATGATGAGATACTTTCCAGCGGGCCATGTCATTTTCCTTTCATGAACTCAAACATATAGTCAAGGCATATCTTGATGATCTTGTGTCATGTTCTTGCAAGAGATCTGACCATCCTTCTCACCTTCGAATTATTTTTGAGAGGTGTCGCTACTACCAAATTCTCCTAAATCAAAACAAGTGCATTTTTTTTGTTAAGTCAGGACGCTTATTGGGTTTTATCGTGTCCACCAAAGGGATCACGGACGATCCTCTTAAGGTTGAGGCAATAGTTCAATTGTCTCCCCCCGTGCATAGTTTACTAACTTCAAAATCTCTAGGGTAAAGCTAACTTCTTACGACGATTTATTTCTAACTATGCCGAAATAACTAAAGGATTTATGTGTATTTTGAAGAAAGGGGTCTCATTCTTTTGGGATGAAGAGTCTCAATGCTCTTTTGAAGAATTGAAAAGTTCCTTGACATTTTCCCCTCTATTCATCCCCCCTGATTATGGCAAAGATTTCTTGTTATATTTGGTTGCAATAGAGTCCACCATCAGTATGGTCTTGGTTCAGGAGGACGACACGCTCCAGAAACATGTTATCTACTACCTCATTCGAGGATTAGTCGGACCAGAACTCAACTATACCCATGTTGAGAAACTAGATTTGGAGTTTGTCCCCATTGTCTAAGGGTTTCTCCATTATATTCTACTTCGTAAGACCATCGTCGTAGTCGTCATTAATCCTTTTCAATATGTGTTGACATGATTTGGACTTTTTTTTGACAAAGTCTAAGAAATATTTGGTCTTTGCAGAATTGATATCAAAACTTCCAATTGAGAGTGGCAATGATTTTCCTGAAGAGTCATTAATCAATGACAATCTCTTCCTAATTGCATCTTCTGACCCTTGGTATGGAGATATTCTTGTGTATCTTAAGACTTTGAAGTGTCCTTCTTCTGATTTTCCTGATGAGCGTCGATGGATATGCCATTAAGAACAAAATTTTCTTATCATCGATGACACTTTGTATCATCGAGGAGTTGAGTGTGTTCTCTATCGTTGTCTGACTCATGAGGAATCATAGCTTGTGTTAAACGACTTCCACACTAGAGCATGTGGTGGTCACTTTTCTGGGTTGGCAACAACCCAGAAAATCCTTCATGTTGGATACTTTTGGCCCTCGTTAATCAAATATTGTATAGGGGAGGTTAAGATGTGTCACCCATGTCATATCTTCTCTCGAAAGATGCGGGCACATCCTGCTCCTATGTTTCATGTTATTATTGTTGGTCCCTTCACTAAGTGGGGAATTGATTTCACCACATGCCACCTAGTTTATTTTAGGGGGAATCCTTATATAATTATGGAAATACACTACTTCACCAAGTGGGTTGAAGCCATGACAACATTTAGTAATGACGGGGAAATGAAATCACTCTTCGTTTTCAACCAAACTGTTGCTACATTCGGTATATCGAAAGATATTTTCACAGACCATGATGGTCACTTTCAAAATAATATGATGATTGAATTAACATCAAATATAGGGTTTAATAAATAACATTCGTCACCTTATTATACACAAGTGAATGGTGAAGTGGAGGTTTTCAATAAGTATCTTAATATGATTCTCCAACGGAAAATCAATTCGGCCAAGTCGAATTGGAATTTAATTTTATATTCAGCACTTTGGGCATATCAAACTTCTGTCAAGACTTCTACAGGATTCTCTCCTTTCCAAACTTTTTATGGGATGGAGGAAGTATTTCCTATAGAGTATCATTTTCCTTCTCTCAAGTTGGCAGTGGAACTACTTCCCAACACAACTATGCTTGAAGAACGCCTTATCTATCTCGAGCAACTCGATGAATGACATTGGGATGCATCCTTGGCTAAAAAGGCTCATAAACACCGCGTCAAGTGTCAATATGATTGGTCGGTATGCCCTAAAGTTTTCTTCGAAGGTGATCTTGTCTTGGTCTATGATCAAGATAAAGATCCCTTCGGGGTAGGCAAGTTTAAACCCATGTGGTTCAGACCATTTATTACAAAGAAATTTTTGGAAAAAGGTGCTTATGAATTGGTTGACTTTGAAGGCAATGTGTTTCCTAAGCCCATAAATGGGATTTATCTTAAGAAGTATTATTATTAGGTTGGTCACCTGAGTGTGACTTCTTGTAAATAGTGTATATATTTATCTATACATTTTAGTGTCTTTTTATTTTATGGATGTGTAGTTTATTGTGTTTCCGCCTTGTGGCAGATGCCAAGTGAATCTAAGGTTTATGTTGGGTTCACGGATGGTGCTATGCAACACACTTAGAGGCTTTCTTCCACATCTTGGGTGATCTTCACGCCTACTGGTCAATTGGTATCTTCTAGAGGTGCTTGTCTAGGAGAAGCAACCAAAAATGTTGTCGATTATAGTGTTGTAATAAAATTACTATGTGATGCATTGTTGCATGGTATTTCTCACCTCTGGGTTCATTTAGATGCTCAACTGGTAGTGTCATGGTTAAATGGAGTGTATCACGTATACGATCCCACCCTTCACCGATGATTCCTTAGGGTATGTCTCTTGGAAAATTATTTTGATTATATTACATATATTCATGTTCCTCGGAGATATAATCAATTAACTGATACATTGGCAAATCATGTTTTAGATTGAAATATTTCACACACATAAATATAAAAGAACACACATACATGCACATGTAAATATGTTTGTACAAAAGATACTTACTCCATAAGGAAAAAGATATATATATAACTTGTTCAAAAAATGATGACACAGTAAAAAATGTGGGCCATAGGCCTCAAAAGTGTCAAGTATACATCGTCGGGCTTAAGCCCTCAATACATAAGAGAGATACAAAAATGGGTTCTCTAGCATGCATGATGTCCAATACTAGTCTAATATCTAGGCCTAATGGCCCTACTATAATTCACTACGGCATTGGCCAGATGCCAAAATAGCTAGACCCATGCCCTAGGAACTCCTACTATGTGAGACTGCATGGATGGTGGAATATCCTCAATCTCTTCCATCAACACACTAGGGGTGAGGGATATCAAGTTCCTCTCTACCCGCCTCAACACTCTCTCGACCTCTACTGAAAATGGCCCTACTATTGTTGAGGCCCCTCCTGGTTGGGTCTGCTCTCATGGACAATGCCTAGTTCGAGGGAGGTCTGCTTACAAGACTGGTCCCACATCTGTACATAACATATTTTTTGAGTTAGTACCATGACATTAACAAAAAATATGTTTTCTTTCTTGTAAATAAAAATAAAAATTAAAAAAATATAAGAGTACATACCTATCTCGCCGCGTGCTGTGCCAGGGGGCATAGGAATATCAGGGTCTCTCAATAAATTGATCCCTATGTAGGGATAATCCTCGATGGTTGGACAATCGAAGAACTCGTCATCATATGACTCTCATACTCCCCCTGCTCCTTAGCAGGGCATTAAAGAATCCCATATACACAGTGCTGGAAAGGTGGCTACATGACCTTGTACGCTCTCCTTCAGGCTTATTTCTAGCATTATTTCAAAGAACAATGCACAAAGCACTGTCCCAAATCCAAAGTTCTTATTCTTTCTCAGTGTACACTCTTTCAACTATATTTTCATATAGTTAAGCATCGTAGTGCTCCAATCGAATATCACTGACTACAAGAACTGCACTGGACAATGCATCTGAGCACAAGAAGCCTGATGTAGAGCAGCGGATCTAGTAATCTGCCCAATCAAGTAAAGCACCACTCTCAAGCCAAGATTCTCAATCTTCTGTATGGGGACTTGAGATCCCATTTTTTCCATGCCAGCTTCACAATACATATCGACACAATGGGCTATGTTATATGGCCATGGAGGGAAGGTTGTCAAGTTCATCGGCTCACCCCTCCTAGAGAGGTCGGTCAAGAAGTAGATATCTTCGGTGGTGACTGTCAAGGATTGGCCTTCTATCATAAAGGTCTCTGCATCGGGTTTCCAATACTTAATAAGGTGATTCAATAGTCTCGGTTGGGCCCTCGTGAATGGGCAACAAAATAATTTCCACAACCCACATTGTTTTAATATAGACACAATTGTTGGGTCCTCTTCGACCACTCGGTCCACTCCCTCATGCTCTCTCTCTCCAATGCACATACATCCTGAGCATGTATGCACTATGTTTTGAATACAGTCACGGATGTATGGGTGATAAGTTTAGATCAACTAGCGTACATCCGCGTGTTGAGCATGGAAAACGTGCGTACATGCACAATTGTGAAGAATTTTAGGGTGCATGGCCCCCAAATTCCTCTAAAAACCATGAAAAATGAATGAATTTGCAAGAGAAAGGGAATGTTACTTAGTTGGTTCAAGAATGAGTTGATTTCGTCCACCAATGCTCTCCAAATGGTCAATTGAAGAAAGAGGGTTTTTTCAAACAACAATGGTAAAAATGACCCCTTTTACCTCTATTTATAGATTGATTGACCATATTTCGATCCAGTTTTTCCCTGTTTCTTCCCTATTGTTGTCTCAGTGGATGTTTTGATTTCTCTTGGAGATATTTTGGTCGTTTAAAAGTCTTATGTGCTTTGGATTTGATATTTTTAATGCATGGGTACTACTTATATCATCCTATGACAAAGTTATGTTTTCGCCATTTTCATATAGGGTATGCTTTTACCACCTTACATTTTGAATTTTATTGACGATTTCCACTTTTCCATAGGGTCGATCCCACCGAAGTGCGACACGGAACCTTCTATGTTTCTTTAGAAGTGTCGTAATTAAGTGGTAGAGCCTTCCTCTCCATGGAATCCCTAGGTATATCCTTGTCTTGCATTATAGCATCCATGTTGTGAGTATTTTGTAGGCTTGGGAGTCCTTTTAGTCCCACCATGACTTTGTGTTGAAGCCTCATCCTTCTTCTCTATATTTTCCTAGCCTATACCCATGGGATTCCCCAAGAGCATGGTTTGTCTTATTTCAATCTCACTTAAACTATGAAAGTGACATCTAACGAGATATTATTTATCCTTTTCAGCCTCGTTTAGATTACATAAGAAAAGGAGCCCCCCTGGAGTCTTATTTAAGATTTTTTCATACTCTCTAAAATTGAAAATATTGTCGAGCGATCTTGTTGCCCTTCACGCTTGTCAATGTGAAATTTGAAGGCACATCTGTCCGATGATAATTTACCCATTTTTCGGTTTGTATGGCTATTTTTAGAAAAAAGGTACGCCCTAGGAGATACGGTTTTCTAGGAGAGTATTCTCATGTGTAAGTTTACGAAAAAGGACTATATTTACAAAAAAGGGCCATTCTCCCTGGTTTTGGCTTATCACTTTTTCGGGCCTTGGATATTATTTATGAAAAATGAAAACCTTGAAGTCTTCTTTAAGCCCTTTTTAGACTCCCTAAATTGTTGGTTGTTGAGCCTGATTATATTCTTGATTCAGAGGTCTTTGTTTTCAGCCGTGTTTATACCCCATGAAGAATTTACACCCCGAAATAATGTACACCCCTCCATGCAGGGGAATTACAGGGGGGGGATTTCCCCCCCTACGGGGTCTGGGGGCAAGTGAGCCCCCAAAGGAAAATTTTCCTTGTAAATGTATATTGTAATTTCATAGTAAATATGGACCATTCATTATAAGGTTGCAGATGTGACGGTATAAGTTATGTTTGGGTTTTTTTCCCTAGAAGGAAACCCTCTTTTATGAGGGAAATGTATTACGGCTATGTATTGTTGCAAAAATTGTATTTTGAGTGAGGAGATCATGAGAGAAAGAAGAGGAATTTATAGTGGGTGTGTTGTAGTTTGTATCCCTTCATTTGTTGGATAATAAAAGGAAGGACCTAGCAATTTCTCTGGTGGACGTAACCCACACTGGGTGAACCATGTATATCTGTGTCTCTATTGTATTGTGTATCTTTTGTGTTTTATTTATGCATTTATTTTATTTTATTGCTCCACAATCTTGTTTTTCCAACAACTGGTATCAAAGAGAAAGGTATCTCGTAGAAAAAGAGGGTTCCTAGTTCGAGTGGGAGCAATGGCGGAAGATGGAAAGTTTAAGGTCGAGAAATTTAACGGCCAAAACTACTAGTTATGGAAGATGCAGATGGAATATTATTTATATCATAAGAATCTATTCCTACCATTGGGTGGAATAGAAAAGAAGTCGACGACCATGACGGATGAATAATGGAAGGTTTTTGACAAAAAAGCACTAGGAATGATACAAATGAGCCTGGCAGTGTCGATGGCTTTCAATATTTCGAAAGAAAAGACAACAAAGGAGATGATGGTCGAATTGGATAAACTGTATGAAAAACCCTTGGTGTCCAATAAGGTATTTCTAATGAAGATATTATTTAATATGAAGATGTCAGAAGGTGGGTTTGTTGCAGATCATTTAAATGAATTTAATATGGTTACTAATCAACTAAGTTCTGTAAAAGTGGACTTTGATGATGAGGTCATGGCTCTTCTAATCTTGTCCTTGTTGCCATAAAGTTGGAATCGCTTGGTCATGGTTGTAATTAACTCTGTCTCTCATTAAAACACTCTAAAATTTGATGATGTTGTTGGTGTTATCCTTAGAGAGGAAATGTGATGGAAAAGCACAGGTGAGACATCAGGTAATGTGTTAAACATGGAGAACAGGGGAAGACAAAAGGATAGAGGAAAGGGATTAGGAAACCGCAGGAATTCTAGGAAGGGCATATCCAAATCCATACTCGAAAACATAGAGTGGTGGAATTGTGGGAAGAAAGGACATTTGAAGAAAGACTAGAGAGCTCCAAAGAAACAAAGAGATGGACAACAGGAGAAAAATCAGGAAGCAAATGTAACATGTGATGTGTTACAAGATGGTTTGATTCTTTCTGTAGATAATATTTCTAAGTCTTGGGTAGTATATTCAGGGGCTTCATTTCATGCCACACCTCATAGGAAACATTTTCTAGATTATGTTCAGGCTGATTTTGGACAGGTTCATTTGGGTGATGATGCACCATGCAAAATTGTTGGAATGAGAAAGGTAGAAATAAAGAAAAGGAATGGAAACCAATGGTTGTTGAAAGAGGTAAGACATGTTTCAGATCTAAGGAAAAATGTAATTTCAATAGGGAAATTGGAAAGTGAAGGTTGTATATCCATATTTATAGATAAGGTGTGGAAGATCACAAAAGGATCATTGGTGATAGCAAAAAGAGAGAAGGTAGGTACATTGTATTTATGTTCTGGTAATACTGACTCTTCTATCTCTTTAGCTTCTATAGGAGTGGTTACATCATTGTGGCATCATAGGCTTGGACACATGAGTGAGAAGGCGATGAATATACTTCACAAAATAAATTTGTTGCCAGATCTTAAACAAATTGATTTGGATTTCTGTGAGCATTATGTTTATGGAAAACAAAAGAGAGTCAGATTTATCAGAGTCGGAAAATAAAAGAAGAGTGAAAGGTTAGAGCTTTTGCATACAGATGTATGGGGAACAACTCATGTATCATATCTTGGTGGCTCTCTTTATTATGTTACTTTTATTAATGATGCAACTAGAAAAACTTGGGTTTATTGAATTCGACAAAAAATTGATGTTTTTGATACTTTTAAGAAATGGAAAGCTTTGGTTGAGAATGAGATAGGAAAAATGTTGAATTGTCTCAGATCAGAAAATGGAGGTGAATATTGTAGCAAGGATTTTGATGATTACTGTTCATACCATGGGATTTGTAAAGAGAAGATAGTTCCAAGAACACCACAATAAAATGGTGTGTCAGAAAGGATGAACAAGACAATCATGGAATATGCAAGGAGTATGAGCTTGCATGATGGTTTTCCCTTATAGTTATGGGCAGATGTTGTAGATATTGTTGTTTACTTAATAAAAAGAGGACCTTCAAGCTCATTGGATGGTAGAATTACAGAGGAGGAATGGACAGGTAAAAATTTAAACTATTCTTTTTTGAATACTTTCAGTTGTGAAGTATTTGTTCATATTGATAAAGAAAATAGAACAAAGATTGAGGAAAAATCCAAGAAGTGTACCTTTATTGGATACGGTGTTAATGATTTTGGTTATCACTTATGGGATTATGAAAATCACAAAATCATTAGGAGTAGATATGTCATATTCAATGGGAAGGTCATGTACAAAGATAAGTTGTAGGGAAAGAAACAGGAAAAAGGAAAAACGAGAATACACAGTGCTTGATGAGATCACTGAAAAAGAAATTCCAAAGGTACCAAAAAATCAAAAAGTACAACAACAGGAGAAACAGGTACCTCAAACTCCTTCAAGTGTTGTTAGAACATATACCAAGTTAAGTAGACCCCCTAAACGATACTCTCCTTCATTGTATTATTTATTTTTGACTGATTTTGGTGAACCAGAATGTTATGAAGAGGCAATGCAAGTAGACACTAAAAAGAAGTGGGATCAAGAAATGAAAGAGGAAATGGATTCCCTGGTAAATAAACGGACTTGGGATTTGGTTCAGTTTCCTGCAGGAAAAAGAGCATTACAGAATAAATGGGTTTACAAGTTGAAGGAAGAATATGGAGGCAAAAAGTGATACAAGGATAGACTTGTTGTAAAGGGGTTTCCACAAAATAAAGGTATAGATTTTGATGAAATATTTTCTCCTGTTGTGAAAATGACTTCAATTAGGACTATTTTAAGTCTTGTGGTAGTAGAATATTTACATCTTGAATAGTTAGATGTAAAAACATCTTTTCTCCATGGGGATTTAGAGGAAGATATTTATATGCAGCAGCCAAAGGGGTATGAGGTCAAAGGGAAGGAAAATCTGGTATGCATGTTGAAGAAGAGATTGTATGACCTAAAACAAGCTCCAAGGAAGTGGTATTTGAATTTTGACAAGTTTATGACAAAACAAGGTTATAGTAGATGTCATTTTGATCACTGTGTTTATTTTAAAAAGATAGAAAATGGAAGCTATATTATCTTGTTATTGTATGTAGATGACATGATTGTTGCAGGGTCTAATATGCAAGATATAAATGTGCTCAAGAAGAAATTCGCTAATTCATTTGTGATGAAGGATTTGGGTGCTGCAAAGAAAATCCTTGGTATGAGAATAACAAGAGACAGGAAAAATTTCAAATTGACATTGTCTCAGGGTGAGTACATAGAGAAGGTGTTGGAAAGGTTTATAATGCAGAATGCAAAACCAATTAATACACCTTTGGCCAGCCATTTAAAATTAACTAAGGAAATGTGTCCCAAGACACAGGAGGAGATAAAATACATGTCCAGGGTCCCTTATTCATCAGCAGTTGGTAGCTTGATGGATGCGATGGTTTGCACAAGACCAGATATTGCACTTGCAGTGGGAGTTGTGAGTAGGTATATGAACAATCCAGATAAAGAACATTGGGAGGAATTAAAGTGGATTCTCATGTATTTGAAAGGTATTGCTACTCATGCATTATGTTTTGGAGGTTCAGACATTGTTCTACAGATATATGTTGATTCAGATATGGCAGGTGATAAAGATAGAAGGAGGAGCATCATAGGGTATGTTTTTACTGTAGGTGGAACAATAGTAAGTTGGATTTCAAAACTGCAAAAGGTTGTTTCACTTTCAACAACAGAGGCAGAGTATGTTGCTGCTAGAGAGGCTACAAAAAAGAATGAGGGATTCTATAGTTAAGATCTTTTCAAACTCTTTAAAATTGAAAATATTGTCGAGTGATCGTGTCTCTGTCATACTCATTAAAAAGGTTTTGAAGAGACGTATTTTCGGTATAAGTTTAACCCTTTTCCAGGCCGACTGGACTATGTACATAAAATGAATACTCTGTCCCTAAGGACCCGAAGAGTTCTCCTTGGTACGATTTTATTCTTTTTCGGGCCCTGGAGACTAAATTTATGAAAAATACCACTTTGGAGTCTTCTTTTATTGGTTTTTAGACTCTCTAAATGTGAAAAACCGTCGATCTTACCTTTTCTGGGCTCATAAAACTTTACACTGAAGGAGGCTCATGGTGTCAATCTGTAATTACATCTCACATCTCACTCTTACATCTTTGGCCTAATACCGACTCCATTTTTTTGTTCCTAAAATTTTAGAGCATTCCTTAGGTGCAGGCCTTGCAACATTTTTTCCTTTGCATTCTGACACCTGACACATGGAGGAATTTTCTTGAGTGTCCATATCTTGCACATGTCTCCTTTCATTGAGCATCATTTTTTTCCTTGTGCTTGGAACTAGCTTGCTTGCCTACGAAACTATTTCCTCCTTTGTAACGTAGCGTCCTTTTATTATTTTTCAAGCTCGTTAAATATATGAAAAAGACAAAAAAAATCAAATATTCCAAAAAGAGGGGACGGGAAAACATTCTCTTTTACTGGAAACAATCTATTCACATGCAATACCCATGTTTCCCCTAGCTTGTAAATATAACTATAACCTGCTAAAAGACTAAGGGTAGATTGAATATGTTTGGATGTTGGAATTGATGAACCTTTTTGTTATAAAAGGTAATGTATATTTTTTTGTTACTAAATAAAATGGAAAGTGATGCATAACTGTTGAAGGGGTTTTCCAAGGTAGATGATGATGCATGAGAGAGATGGTGATGGGAACCAATAATGGTTGAGATGACCCCTACCAGACCAATACTCTATTGGATTTAAATTATTCAGACCCAAAACAGTCCTCTGAACCAGAAAAATAAATTACCAGTCAGGTTGGTAGTTGGGAACTCCTCCTCAAGATTCAATGAGGTGATTGGCAGAGTACCCATATGAAAAATTCCTGACCTGACCCACGAAATTGGGAATTGGACCCACAAATTCTTGTTGAGGAAGGAAAGAAAAGAGATGAAATTCGTGGGCAAAGGAGAGGAGGAAAGAAGATGAGTATGGTGACCATTATCTAAAGAGGAGAGCATGTGCAGCTCTTTGGTTTTGAAGAGATCTGAGAAAATGAATTTGTTCTGGGCACAAGAATTTGTTGGGCAACATTTTTGGTCCAAGATGATAAACATGGTTGCAGAGAAGATGAGTGACTGAGGAAGAACTCATTGTAGGCCCCTTTTCTTGGTGGAGAGAAAATTGATCTTCCAAGTTCCCGTGGGAGGAGGAGAGTGGCCTTTGTCCCTGGTTTTTGCTGAACAGAAGGAAGAATCTCTCTTAGAGCATCATGATCTAGCTAGGGGGTGGCTAGTGGTAAATCCTTCCAAGAGTTGTTGTGCATACGGTTGGGTGGAAAAGGGGACCCCTTTCAGCAGTTGCATCACTATCTGGTTTCTATATAAGTATATTTGGTTAAATCTCTATAGTGTTTAGAACAGAGAAAATTTTATACTATGTTTTAGAACTGTGTGAGTTTAATTTCTGACAACAGTGACTTGAGAAATTTAAGCAAAAAAAAGAGAATGTCTTAGCTAAATCTCTTTTGATTTAATTTCTTATCTCTTGACTATCCGTGTGCTAAAATAATATTTTTGGGAGTGGATGTTGTGGTTCACTATGTTGTACAGTTTAATGCATGCTTGGGAATTGATGACTAAATAGTTAACAATATCTATAACACCTCTAAGAGAAGAGAGAATGATTTTTCTGCATAATAGCATTATATTTTAGTATGTCCTCAAATCCTATGCTATAAATCTTAGAGGATATTAGACATGTGTGGAATTTAGGAAATAATCCCAAATATGGGAAAGTATTAAAAGTCCTTATAAATAATTATTGAGAAAAATAATTAGGACATAAACATGAAATTGGTTTAAATGACTTAAAATACAAAAGTTCTCAAAATTCTATTTGGGGCATAAATAAACATTTATGTTTAAATTGTGTTAAATCTCCTAAATTTGGGAAGAATCCCCTTAAATTTTGGTGGGAAGTAAACCATGGTAGAAACACCGAATTTATTGTGGAGGTAAATCTTTGTATTAGGACCATTGCCTTAAATTTAGTAAGAGTAATAAAGCATTGTAATAAGGAAATAAAATTTTACTCATTCACCCACGAGAAGGGAGAGATTATAATTATATTTTAATTTACAAGATGCAAAAATTTCCTTGGAACATAAACTTTTATTAAACCCCTTTATAAGGCTTGGAAACTATAGTTTTCCTTTCCTTATTTTCTATAAGAGAAAATAGTTTTACTTTAAAATATTTGGTAACAAAACTGAGTAAGACTATGGAAATATATGTATATATGTCTATATATATATGATTATTATTATTATTTTATTATTCTGAAA
>SNQJ01S0062689.1:4337-18191 GCA_010110895.2 Picea sitchensis
GAGAAATCAACGGAGTGTTGACTCCTTTCTCTAGGCGACGCATGTCCACCTGTCAACCACGTGGGTCCCACCTTATGGTTCTGCCACATGTTCCTTCGTGCCCGACTTTCGGCACTTCGCGACTTCTGATGTCGAGAAGAGGTTCGCTCAACCTCCGAACCTATGAATGCGTGATGTGTGATGAGGCTCTGAGTCGACGGTCCTCCCTCGACCTGGATCCAACGACTATCCTTGCTCCTCGCGATTTCGCAACTTCGCGAATTGGAGCACCCAACCTTTGGGCTCTCACCTTGCGAACTTCCGAATTCGTGAAGCTTGCACTCAGACTTCTTCGGCACTTCCACCGATCCTTCGATTGTTGCCACCTGTCCTCCTCATATGGATGGCTCAGATCTAATCTCGCCTTTTCGGGACTTCTGATGTCGAGTGTCCCGACCTCTTGTCCTCAAGACCCTTGAACTCCTGAATTCCAAAATACCAATAAGCCCATGCCTTTCGGGACTTTCACTCTTCTTACGAGGGTTTAAAACCTTGAGCTCCTCTCGACAAATCTGACAGTTGTTGGCTATTCTGAGTGAGATCCAATGGCTTAGAATATCTTCGGCTCTTCGCGCTCTTCCACTTCTCCCTGGATGTGAAATCTTCAACGGTCCAGATCTCTTCGGCTGAATCCGACAACAGTTGTGCTCCTCCTGAGCTTTGGCACTTTCTTCCCAGACTTGGAATAATTCCAAATGTTCAAAGGCCTCGACCTTTGTTTCTTTTCCATGCGAGCTCTTCACCTTTGGTCTTGCCTGCATTCTCAAAGATGCTACTCCTCCTGAGCTTATCCTTTCAAATCCTCCAAAGGATTCTGTGACTTCTGCACCTCTGCAGAGTCTTCACACACACAAAGGTGCTATCTCTTCTGAGATTTTCTGAGACTCAGATTCTTAAGGAAATCGATCCTTTTCCTTCTCCCTCAGATGGAGAATTTGGATGCCCTTCTGGCACTCTGTCTGCTCAAGCAACCTATTGCTGAGTGTTTCAGGGTGTTCAACAACCCTGCGAAGATCCTTCAGTGGATTCTTATTCAATCTCTAAACTCAAAGAGTTCTTCCTCTGTGCAGTCCTCGCACTGGCTCAATGCCCTCCTGGCAGAGCTTTACAGAACTCAAAGAGAGTTTCTATATACAACTGTGTTTCGCCTACATAGCCTTGCCTTCTGAGGTATTCAACAACCTCAAATACCTTCCCCGAGTTGATGATTTCAGCTACTATGCCCACCTGGCACGTCTTTGTCTAAATCTATAGAGTTCAGAAGTGCTTCTATGCACTGGTATTTAGAGACCGCAGTACTCTGTCACGCCCTCCTGGCATGAAACCACAAAGAACCCTCAAACCTGAAATCAAACAACTCCTGCAAAAGCACAATCACAACATACATTCACGCATATGAAGAACACATGAAAACATCTACACAACATAGAATCATGCAAGAAAGACTGCTCTGGTTTGTATTAATAAAATGTCTATTTACAAGGGTGTTCTGAGTGTGGACTGTGACAAATTCTCGGCTCTCTCTCTTGCACACTCACTCTCTCTTGTGCATACTCCCCTCTTTTTTTTTTTTAAAAACAAATAAAATGATCTTTTTACATGAGGGGGCTCTTAGAGCTCTTCCCTCCACACTCACCTACCCTATTCAATTACATTGAATGGGCTGTCTAGTCCACAATCAGATCTAGATCTCAGCCTTAAAAATATTAAAGGCCTACCTACTCTACAACCTGTGCGCATAGTACGGCCTCACGACTCAACATCCTAAAACATTTAATTACATTCATTCGAATTCAATTTGAAAATGAGGGCTACGCCTCTCTTCAACACGCCATTTGAAACCGCTGACGTGGCTGGATGACGTGGAGAGATGCTCCTGCATCAAAAAACACCGGCAACAACGTCGACTGCAACAACAATAGTTTAGGCCCGTTCAACAGAACAAACCAGGGTTCCAGGTTGGTGGGCCGTCAGATTCTACTTTAGGTACCAAGAGTACTGGATTGAAGAAAGGGTGTTGGACATGTGGAGAGCCACATTACCAGTGTGACTACCCTGTTGAGAGGACAAGAACATCTGGATCAACCGGACCCACTACCATGGGAGATTTGGGCAAGGTCCATCGGATTCATGCAATGGTGAATAACCACCAGGAAGAGCACCAGTGGACTGTGCTTGAGACGTCAAGTATTGTCGCTGACCAAACCCTTAGTATTTTGATAGATTTAGGTGCTACAAAGAGTTTTATTTATGGTGCAACGCTAAAAAGAATTAAGGTAAAGGCAATTGAACATGAAGAATTTAGCTTTGTAGAAATGGCTTCAAGAGCCAAACAAAAGGTTGGAGGAAAGTTTATGGGTTGTAACCTTAACTTGGAAGAGTTTTTCACAAGGGCCAATCTGTACGTCACGATATTCGGGTCTTATGACGTCGTGTTTGGTATGGACAGGTTGGAATCACATGAGGAGATACTCAACTGTAAGACAAAACGGTTGAGCTTGGTCGATGATGAGGGACAAAGACACGTGATTATAGGTCGGAACCAGGGAGTTTCCCCGAGGTTCATCTCTTCCTTGCAGCTATAGAAGAGCATGCGCAAGGGATGAAATATTTATGTGATCCTTGTGTTAAACAAAAATGGATTTTCGGAAGGACTAGAAAACCTTCCGGTAGTATGAGAGTTTGTGGATGTCTTCCCAGAGGAGTTTCCAGGGTTACCGCCTGAGAGGGAATTGGAATTTACCATCGACCTAAAACTGGGAATTGAACTGATATTAAGAACGCCTTATCAAATGTCGACCCCAGAGTTATAGGAGTTGAAAATGCAACTGAAGGAGTTGCTATACCTAGGACTGATACATCCAAGTGTGTCACCCTGGGGTGTGCCTGTTATTTTCATACAAAAGAAGGATGGGTCGTGGAGACTCTACATTGACTACCGTCAATTGAACAAGGCAATGGTCAAGAATCAATATCCGTTGCCAAGGATTGATGATATGTTTGATTAGATGAAAGGAGCGACCATGTTTTCAAATATCGACTTGAGATTAGGGTATCACTAGTTACGGATCAAGGAGGATGACATCCCTAAGACCGCCTTTAATACGAGGTTTGGACATTACGGGTTTATTGTCTTACCGTTTGGACTGACGAACACCCTAGGGGTATTTATGAGTTTGATGAATGGGGTGTTCCACGAATACTTGGACAAGTTCATCCAAGTATTCATTGCTGATATTTTGATTTACTCTCGAATGATGGAGGAGCATGACAAGAACTTGTGCATGGTACTACAACGTCTACAAAAGAATAAATTGTTTGGGACGCTGTCGAAATGATCGTTTTATCAATCAACGATTCACTACTTAGGGCATGTCATCTCCGACGAAGGTATCATTGTGGATCTAGCAAAGGTTGAGGCTATTATGGAATGGCCTGTGCCGATGAATGTCCCAGAAGTGCGATACTATCGATGGTTCGTCGAGGGTTTTTCGAATATAGAAAATTCGATTACGGAATTGCAGAAGAAGAACAAGAAGTTTGTTTGGACCGAGAAATGTGCGGAAGCATGTAAGAGGCTCAAGGAGATTTTGACGACAACACCGATATTAAAGGTCCCTAACACGGAAGAGGATTTCTTGGTATGCAATGACGCATCTAAGGAAGGCTTAGGCGAAGTCTTGATGCAAGACGGTTGAGTGATCACTTACATCTCGAGAAAGTTAAGAAGGAATGAGGAGAACTATGCGATGCATGATTTGGAGCTGTTAGCCATTGTTTATGCCTTGAGAGTATGGAGAAACTACCTTATTGGATGGAAATTCGAACTAAAAATGAACCACTGTGGTTTACAACACATCTTTACCCAAAGCAACTTGAATGCGCGACAACAACGTTGGTCTAAATTGCTTAGCATGTATGATTTCGAGATTAGTTACATAAAAAGGAACAATGAGTGGTTGATGCGTTGAGTCAGAGACCACACATATTTTTGGTGATGCCTCCTCAGATGAATCTACGTGAAAATATTCTAACTTTACAACACGACAATGACTGGTACAAAGAGGTCCAAGATTTTATTAGACAAAATACAATGATGGTACCAAAATTTGAAGGATTTACTATGGACAACGTTGAATTATTGATATTTAATAATCGAATTTACGTACCGCCCAACGAAGAGTTGAGGAGTTTGATCCTAAATGAGGCTCATAGAGTAGTATACATGGCTCACCCAGGAGTCACGAAGATGAGGGAAGACCTTAAACCCTTATTCTTCTGGAAAGGAATGAAGGAAGACATAGTCAACTACATGGCAAGATGTCTAGAATGTCAGCTAAACACAAACATCTGACAGGTTTACCATAGCCAAATGCTATTCTAGAATCTAAATGGGAGGTCATTTCGATGGATTTCATTGTCAGATTGCCACTAACGGCAAGGAGACACAACTCGATTTTTGTATTATTTGACACTTTAATGAAGAGTGCTCATTTTATTCCTGTGCGTACCACATATCAGGCACCAAACATAGCTATAGTTTTCATCAGCGAGATAGTGAGGTTTCATGGCGTGCCTAAGAGGATTATATCCGATCAAGGATCAATGTTTACATGACGATTTTGGACTAGTTTCCAAGAGGCCTTGGGAACCCAACTTAATTTTAGTACCACATATCACCTGGAGACAGATGGGAAGACTGAGTGAACGAACCAAATATTGGAGGATATGTTGCGTATGTACGTGATGGAGCAATAAAATAGTTGGGAAGAATTCTTACCACTGGTAGAATTTGCATATAACAACAGTTATAAAATCACCATTAAGATGGCGCCTTTCAAGTTTCTTTATGGGCGACCATGTCAGATGCCTTTGAGTTGGGATTAGCTTGAGGATAGGGTCCTGGTGGGACCAGAAGTGATCCAATAAATGGAAGACCAAATGAAAACCATAAGACAAAGGATAAAGGAAGTGCAATATCAACTGAAGAGTTATTTCGATGCGCATTGTGTCGACCGTAGTTATGAAGTTGGCGATTGAATCTTCTTGCGAGTGAAACCGCATAATAGTTCGATCAAGTTTGGAAAGGGTACTAAACTCTCTCCTAGGTTCATGGGACCTTCAAGATTGTGGAAAAGAAGGGGCCCGTGACCTATCGACTAGCCTTTCCTGATTCTTTGAGGCATATGAACGATGTTTTTCATGTATCTGTATTGAGACATTATGTTAGTGATCCTACAGATGTTATTGACACGAGTTCCTTACAGGTATCGGACGAGGGTGCTTTCACGATGGAGCCAATATGCATAATGGACCATCACATTTGACAACTACGACGTCGAACAATAGATCAAGTCAAGGTCCAATGGGACAACTATAGTCCACACTCGACGACCTGGGAGGTCGCATATGATATGCATAAGCAGTTTCCATTTTTTTTTGATAGCTAGACATATTGATATTGTTAAACACTTTATTTCGACACTTATATACTGTGAAAATTTGGGACGAAGTTTAAAACAAGAGGGGGTGTATGTAACATCCCGCTCTTGCATGCACGGAGCAGACTTATTCTTTGAGGACACTTGCGTTCAAGTGATCCGGTTCATTATACGATTGGTTGTTTTGATTATGATGTTGGGATGTTGTGGATCTGATGATATGCTATTTTTTCTATATTTATATTGACAGGTGCTATTGACTGGTTTCTCCTGAGTGTGCAGGACTCTGGACGTTAGAGGATGCCGATGGTATCGATGAATCTCCTTGGACTCCGGATCAAGTAAGGGATTGGACTGTTATGGTTTGAATGTTGTTGATATGACATATGTGACATATGATTAGATATTATGCTGTTGATTGTTATCGCTGACATTTTTTGTTGATGGATGCAAGATGACAATAGCTTGCCGACCAGACTCACATTTGGAGTAAAAGGGTCACGCACGATAACCAGATACATTGAGGGAGAGGTGTGGCAACAACCCTGCCACATCCTACTAACACTCCCTTCATGGCTTGAACTGTAGGTTAACGATTACCTAGTTCGAGATATCCGTGATGCCGTGAGGGACGACTGTGACAGTCACTCATAATGATTCTAAGGGGCACGCAATAAGGCAGGGTCCTTATTCCTTAGAGGCCCTTAGTCTCCCACAATATCACCTGACAGAGTATTGACTCCAGGGGTTTTACGTCTACCAAATTTAGTTAAGAGGCAAATGGCACCCTTGGAGAACATAGTGTGTCTTGAAGGGCACGTTGCCCAAATAAAACAGAAAGAGGAAAGTGGCACCCTTGGAGCATAGAGCACGTTCTGAAGGGCACGTCACGATTTTAACTATGGTGAGTTAATAAACCTAGTGCCTAGAAAACTATGCCTCCTTAGGACCCGGTCGACGTTAAAATGAATGATGGTATAAGTGAAGTTTAATAACAATTTTTTCCCTTAAGAACTATTGCCAAGCCTATTGAAATTAAAACCTAGGTCTAAGTAGAATATGTGAACAAAAAAAAAACTAAATGGACATGTAACAAGAAGGGGGTAAAGAAAATTCAAGCATTAATAATTAAAGTAAAATTTTAATGAAGGTTTAATTATTAAGGCGATAAAGGTTGTTTTGTCTAAACTTGCTAATTATTAACTTAGTTAAAAAGAAAAGGGGAAACTTAAAGAAAAATAGAAACTTAAAGAAAAAGGGGAATGCCTAACTTAGTAGGGAATCTAGCCTTTGGAAATTTCTATTTGTGAACTCAACTAGGCTTTTAGTAAGGCGTAAGTCATTTAAGAAATGCAAGGGAATAAAGGGACACCAAGGAGCATTTTTAGGAACACTTTTAGGTGGGTGAGGGAAATAGGATAATTTCATTAATTAATAAATTGATTTTCTGGTGCAACTAAGGGATCATGTGACATGTGTACGGGGGAGGTTTATCCTCATTAAATTTAATAAAAGGAATCTAATGAGGGTTTGGGAAACAAATCATTAAGAAAACTCTATAAAAAGGATGGAGTAGGAGGAGTATGGATCACGTCTGGTATGTGTAAGGTTACGCTGCCGAAATTTGATCTTGAATGAATTTTTCTGGTGGGAGTTGGGATACCCAGCTCGGATAACAAGTGGTAGGTCAACCTTGTGAGGTGAGCTCGAAGCTAGCATTCTATGGTATTGTGTGCGTGGCCCTTTGTGGCTTGGGGGGATCAGGGGGAATAAGAGTACCCCTAGCTTTGGCTGGGAGGTACCAGTGAGGTCTCAGTGGTCAGTAGGCGGGAGCTAGATGGAGCGCAAGCGCGGGACAACGACTCCAGATTCATCATTGTGAGTTACGATATTCTATTGTGGTTTACTCTACATGAAATAGTTNCCTTGGTTAAACTCTATTTTATGGGATGTTGGAATTCGTAACTTCTGCGTAAATTCGGTGAAAGGATAATGAATTAGTTTGATTTCAATTATGGATTACTGTTTGAATTTTGTTTCATCCTAGATAGTTATGGATAAAACTTTTGTCTCTTGGGTTGAGGGATCCCCTTTGTTTCACCTCAGTCTTTGCTTACGTCTCTCACCCAGATTTTCCAACCCTAGCTTCCCGATCAGAGTTTCTCATGGAGTGTTCCTTTGTAGTCACCATTGCATCCATGAGTTCCTTTAACCTCTGTTAGCCTGAAGTCCCCCCAGTGATGTTTCCTCTGCCATTGATCTATCATTGTGTGGTTGACCATATCTTCTACATTGATCATCTCACCGCTTGGGACTTCCCTTCATCTCAGCATGCATTTGCCCAACTTTAACAAATTCAAGCTACCTTGCGTGCGCCCATTGCAGGAGACTGAGCGTTGTTCCTTCATCTCCCTCTTATCTTATATTGACTCCCTCCCTTCCTCACCACGTATTTAACTTCTCTTATTTTGGGCATATTGGTTGCTTGGATAATGGTTCCTTAAATCCTTTAGCTGATATCTGTGTGAATCCAATTGATTGTTTCTATGACTCCGTCGCCCTTTTAACAACACCCCCCAACATTAAATGCTGCTAGCTTCTCGAACTTCCTCATCTCCTCACTATCTCGTAGGGATATCGAACTTGCTCCTTATTTCAGCGCATCTTGCTTAATATCTAATAATGGCCGACAAAGCTAGGAACGTGATGAAAAGCTTGGACAAAGAACTTTTCTCTGAATTGTATTCTCTCGCTAGAGAACATAAATTATATTTATGTGTTGTAATTTATTTTTCTATGGAAAATCCATACCCCACCGAAATTTTGAACGAATGTCATGTCCATTTTGGCGCCCTCCCTTTTTTTAAAATCATTTCGCCATTGAATTTTGGCCTCTTCCAGATCTCTTGCTGGAGCTTTCCGCCCAGACGATGCTCGATCAGATAGGTGGCGTTCATGTCTGTCAGTTCGCCCCTTCTCCTTCCTCGTATTTGATGCCTCTTATTTATGCTTCCTTTAAGGGAGTTGACTTTGTCCTGTTAGAGCATCACAACTTAGATACGATATTTTCCCTTAGCGAGTTTTTTTATTTGGCTTGTAATTATTGTAAATCGGTTAAATTACATTAATATGTTATCGACCTACAATGGTTCACTCTTTGCAACAGTCTTCATGGTAAATTTTATTAATGTGATTTCGCAGTTGATAGTTCATTCATTGCAACACTCTTAACGGTAAATTATATTAATGTGATTTTGCAGTTGATAGTTCATTCGTTGCAATAGTATTAACAGTAAATTATATTAATGTGATTTCACAGTGGATAGTTCTACAAGAGGCAGAGGGACATGCAACTCCTCAAGGCACATTCCGAGAGATCAAGAGACCAATGAGATTTTTGAGCTACCTTTAAGCCATGAGCCACATCATTGACTCCGAGCCTTCTTGTCATGGAGAAGCTACAAGTGAGATGGTATGGCAAGATTCCATGACAGAAGAATATCAGTCCATCTTGAATAATGATGTATGGGATATTGTCCCAAGACAAGAAGAGAAGTCTATAGTGACTTCCAAGTGGATCTATAAGATCAAGCATGCAACTAATAGAAGTATCGAGAAATACAAAGCGATATTTGTAGACAGAGGACTCTCACACATAGAGGGAGTTGACTATGATGAGACATATGCAACTGATGGAAGTATTGAGAAATACAAAGCTAGATATGTAGCCAGAGGACTCTCACAAGCATAGGGAGTTGACTATGATGAGACATTTGATCAAGTATCCCGATACAATTCCATACGTACTATCATCCATGATTTGGAAACCACATCATATGGATGTAAATACAACCTTTTATCAATGGTGAGATTGAGGTAGAATTTTTCATCAAGCAACTAGAGGGATTCATGACATATGATGATAAATCTCATGTGTACAGGTTGAAGAAAGCCCTGTATGGACTAAAGCAGACACCTCGTGCTTGGTACGAGAAGATGGATGGATTATTGATGAGTTTGGGTCTCAAAAAAAGTGTTGCTGATACAAACCTATATTATCATATTGTTGGTGGCGAGTGCCTGATCTTGGTCCTGTATGTGGATGATTTATTCCTTACTGGTTCAAAAAGACTTATTGTTGAGTGCAAGCGAGCATTGACTTCTGTTTTCAAGATGAAGGATTTGGGTATGATGCACTACTTCTTGGGACTAGAAGTATGGCAAAGAACTGATGAGATTTTCCTGAGTCAAGGAAAATATACAGTGGAGATATTGAAGAAGTTCGGTATGACAGAGTTCCAATCCATGCCTACACCGATGGTGATGGATTTGACGAAAATGAATGATATTTCTACTGATTCAGTGAATGTACTTAGTCAGTTCACGAGTCAATCGAGACAGACTCACTGGATAGCAATGAAGCATGTATTGAGATATCTACGAGGCACAGTTGGATATGGCCTAAGATATGCCTCGAGTGTAGACTTGAGTTTGTAGGGATATGTCGATGCAGATTGGGCAGGCAACGGAGTGGACCGAAAGAGCACATTCAGTTGTTGTTTTACCTTGGGGTCTGCCATGGTTTCCTAGTGCAACAGAAAATAGAGCTACGTGGCCTTAAGTACCGCAGAAGCAGAGTATATATATTTGAGTGTGGCAGTCCGCGAAGCAGTGTGGATTCACAAGCTCCTGACAGATTTATTTGATCATGAGATGGATCCCACCATTATTCATTGTGATAACCATAGATGTGTGAAGCTCTCTAAGAACCATGTGTTTCACGATAAGATTGAAACACATTGAGATAAAATATCATTATATTAGAGACATGATGTAGAGGAAAGAAATACATGTGCAATACATTCCTACACATGAGTATATTGCAGATATCTTCACCAAATCGCTTGCCAAGATGAAGTTCGAGTACTTCCGTGAGAGACTTGTCCTGGTGGAGAATACCTCCCTAGATGAGAGGGAGTGTTGATGATTACAACTGAGACGAAGTTCGAGTACTTCCATGAGAGACTTGTCCTGGTGGAGAATGCCTCCCTAGCTGAGAGGGAGCGTTGATGATTACAGCTACATGAGACATCCTCTAGGACACAGATTGAGTGAGTCGGCCTATGAGAGAGCCCATGAATCGGGTGTGTCGTTCCTCTTTGAGATGGATATGGGACATTGTGTGCCCTTGTGTAGGGAAGATGCCCATGAGTTGGGTGTGTTGTTTGAGATGAAACAATGTGTACCCCTGTGAGGGGTGAAGGAGCCCATGTGATGGGTTTATTGTTCTCCTCTGTGTAGAGAGTTGAGATGATGTGATACTCCAGATGATTCTCTTGTGAGACTTAGTGAGATAGAGATCTGTTGAGTAGGACGTCCTTGTGGCTGAGAATAGGTGGACATGATCCCAGTGGGTGAGAACTAGTGAGTCCGTGTACAAATGATTCTCTTGTGAGACTCAGTGAGATAGATATTTGTTGACTTGGATGTCCCTATGGCTAAGCACATGTGGATGTGCCCCTAGTGGTTGAGCACTAGCGGGTGTGTGAGATCCCTTGCTATATTGTCTAAGAGTTAGATTTACCTATAACCCTAATTTTGATGTAAAGGGTACAAGTCGGCCCCACCATAAAGTGAAATATAGTTAATATGGTAATTATTAATTATATTATAAGTTATTGAGGTCAACCCTGTTGTGCCAATAGACACCAATTTTGATGTGTCCAGTCTAATATAAAAAAAGGTGATTTCCCCATTGAGGAAACACAACACACATGTGATTTTGGAAATTTCAGCAAGTACAAGTTCTAGGGCTGAAGTGTGCACCTCTCTTGGACACTATCCTTCTTTGTTTTTGAGAGAACCCTTTTGTGTGCTAGGTATATGGTGTGGGAGGTCCTTCTCTTGATAATCAAGCAAAGGATTGGTTGGGTTTTCTTCCCTCGTTGAGAAGGGTTTCCCAGGATATTTCTTGTGTTCTTGTGGATGATATTTCTTCTTTTGATCTTGGTTATTGCAGAAAATTGTTAATGGTGTAGCTGCATTTGTATATGGTTCAAGTAAATGCTAAATTGAAATAAACTTCATGCTTGAATCCTAGCCTAGTAAAAATTCAACACTCATAATCCTTGATATCCGGATATCCATATCTGGATGTGGAACTGTGATCTACCATGATGGATCTAAACATTCAGAGCTTTCAATAATTCACATTTTACAAAATTCTAGATCCCGGATATGAAACCTCTATATTGGTGTGTTGGAACCCCGATATCTAGACTTTTCCAAATCCTGGATATCTAGATTCGAAAATCTAGAAATTTTGATAATTCACATTTTCAAGAATCTTGGGTCCTGGATATGGGACCTTGAGCTTTGTGTTTTGGAACCATGACATCCATACTTTTCCAAATCCTGAATATATGGATCTTGAAATCCATAAATTTTGATAATTCACATTTTAAATAATCCCAGATCCTGTATCCACGTCGTTTCTCATCTCATCCCTTTATCATCTGCTAGTTCATTCCCACATTAGATTTGGTTGCTAACTTGGTCCCACAGTTATCCTACATGTTTACTATTGGTATACTGAGAGGGGGGGGTGAATCAATATTAGTACTTTTATTTCTTTAACCACAATATAAATATTCAATGATATTCAATCATCATTCAATATAGCATTAGTACCATAAATCATTGCATAAACAACAAATAAACACAATACACCGAAGTTTTACATGGAAACCCAATGTGGTAAAAAACCAAATATTTTTCTTCTTATTTATTGAAGAGTACATTCATTGGAAGCACCAACTTCCTATTTCTCCAGCTACAACTGGAAAGAAGCTCCAAACCCCTATTTATAGGCTGCAACCTAAAGGAAGCTCCAACTCCCAAATTTATCTGGCTCCAACCAGAAGGAGACTACAACCCCCTTTCCTTGCCCCGTCCAACCTCCCTAAAATATAAGTATAGACAAATCTGTCACTACCACATCAACCTATTACTATCACTGTCACTATATTGATATATCTGCTGCTCCTATTGATATCTCTGCTACTGCTACTGATATCTATGATTCTCCTACTGATATCTTAGTTGTTGCTACTGATATCAATATCTCATCAAGACTACAACCACATACACCTCATACCAAGATCCACAAGAGAATTATCCAAATCAATTGATTATGAATCAATGAGACATACTTGTTCCTGATTTTTTTAGAATACTCACCCTAACACACACATGAAGACATACCTTTAATCTTGTAGCTGACCTGAGTTTTATATCCTTGATATTCAAAAATTTTCCCCACAGGTCTATGATTGTGTCTACTTCTTGCTTACGGGTATCTGTGCTTTTCCTCACTGTAGCTCGCAGATGTCCGCACTTTTCCTCTTGAAACCCACATATATACTCAAGTAATTCTTGTATGAAACCCCTTATCCATACTCTCAGCTCCTACAAACTCCTTCCTTCACTGGACTTCTCTGAACTCGACTCACTACCTTAGATATCCAACCTGTATGCTTAGAAGTATTCACATAAGCGATTTGCAATGGAATCTTCTATGTGTTATAAAGAGAAATTTCTTAATGACATGCAAATGCCATGCAACTCATGATAGCATGCAACTTGCTTGCAACTCACATGCATCTTGTTATCTTCTGTTTAAACTTTAATTATCCATGAAATAATTAATTATCCCTCCAATAATCAATTATCATTGCAATAATTAATTATCTTTTGTTTACTGCCATTTTACTTCGACATGCAACTTTGTTAACTCCTCCTTTACTTTGACATGCAACTTGTTAACTCCTCCTTTAATTTTTTGATAATGGCATGCAATAATTAATTTATTCAACAATTAATATTTCAATAATTAATCCCTTGTTGTAACCACTTTGACTACTCAAGCTTCTTGATGACCTTCTAGAGACTTTTAGAATTTTCTTGAGGGTCCTCCAGCTTCACAGAGCCATATCTCCTCAATTGTGAGGAACTACATGGAATACCATATATCACCGGAAATGGCATGACACGTAATATCCATATATGATAGTCTTACCTACAAGTATATTGACCTTCATGTCTTTATTGTTCAATCAACTATGGGTTCCATGACCAACCTGTCACTGGATCCTCTCACATGGATCATATACCAAGAGCAACTCTCAACATGTCTATACCAAGAATGTACCGAAGTCACCAATATACCATCAAAAGATATGTGCATGTACCATACCATGTACCAAACCTGTATCATGCATCAACCATGCAAATCAACACCTATACCATACCATGTGCCAACCATGCACATCAACTATGTACATCAACCATGTACATCAACCTGTACCATGCATTG
>SNQJ01S0062689.1:29906-59624 GCA_010110895.2 Picea sitchensis
TGATAGTTCCCGCCTCCACGCCATCCTTACCAATAATGTTGTCCTGCACTTGTATCCCAGTAGGCACCCCTGCCAGGTGCGTCACGCTACTTGGAAATACTTGAGCACGCAGTCCAAGATCAACACTATTTGAAGGGTTTCCTCCTACCTCCGTAGGAAATTGAGGCTGTAACTGATTTCCAAGATACCTGTCCTCCATTCTTCTCGGCATAATCACGTTCTGCATATTGAGATGTCCCTGGTTTAAACACTGAGCAGAATATGGCATCTGAATATGGTTATTAACATCAACATATTGGTTAATATGGTTACTGTTTGATCCCTGGACGGGGTTGTTTCGAGCCTGGCCTGATTGCTGCATGCATACTTCCTGCCCGACCATCAAGTTGGAAAATTTATTTTCTGCATGGCGTGGGCCTCCTTGGAGACCTCTACCGTTGGTCTGAAATTCATTCTGCTGCGGATTTTCTCCGAGCCACCTGCTAGTGCCGTTTTGGAATGGATGTCGGGGTCCTTGTATCTCGCCAACATGAAATTGATTAGCAGTRGCATTAAGGTTTTGSGGCATCATCTGATCAGGGACACCATGACTTCCAAATGATCGTTGCATCAAGCTCTGCGGTGGTTTCAAATCTKCAAGACTTAGAGTTTCAGTRGGCGGTCTATTCTTATACATTACCGCACCAGGATTCGAAGAAGACACTGTATCTCCTACTTGGTTCAGTGGAAACTGGGGAGGGATGTTAAGCGGGGACGAGTAGCCGGTGGCAAACTGGGCAGATGGTAAGGGGGGAAGAGCAGCTGGAGGCAAATCTGCTTTATTCATTGCAGCAATGTTCTGCTGTGCTTCATTCAATAACCACTCGATGGTTTTACGGCAATCTTGAAAGCCCAACGAATTGGTGAGCTCGATCAAAGGTCTATACGTTGCCATTCCTAAAAGGCATTCCACKGTCTCTCCAATTTCGGTAAATCCCAACTCTCTGGTAACTTCTATCAAAGGATGGGTCTCTTCTGGCAAAATCCAATCGACCGTCTGCCCACAATTCTGGTAGCCCAAATCTTGTGTCAGTCTTGATATACGGTTGGGTGTCATTGATAATAACCAATCAATGGTCTGACCGCCCTTCTCATAGCCCAGCCTTTTTGTCAACTCAAACAAACCTTTCGTTTCATCCGGTAATAACCAATCCATTGCAGCTCCAACAGATGTGGAGTTCAAATATTTAGTAAGCTCAGATAACCGTTGCTTATCCATGTTGTCCAATTGCACTCGCATTTTCTTTTTCTGCTCTTCCGCCTCGGATTTAGCGGCATGATTGTTTCTTATTGCAGACAGACTTACTGAACTTCTCTCAGGAGTTTTTCCCTTATTTTTGCCCATGACGAGGGAGCGTCTCTGAAATCAGACTGTAATTTTAATAGAGAATTCCTAGAAGGCTGTCACGAAATGAATACTATCTTGTGATGTGAAGACAATCGCATAAACGAACGATGTGTTGTAACATGGAAATAAAAGGTTCGCAAAGTATTAATATGTAACACTACTTCATATTTGAGATATTTAGAATGGTCAGTCTTCTATGTGAATTGGTGAACCATCCCGACTTTAGTTTTGCTTGCCAACGAAATTAGGTTTCCATGTAGATTGGTGCCCGGCGGGTTTTAAGGCTTTTACATTATTGTAACGACATTTGGTTTTGTACGTTTCTATTAGATGGAGGACCTTTCATTTAAAAAATTGAGAAAAATAAAACCATAAAAAATATTCAGTTAAACTATAAATTTATTATAGAAACTTTAAACTAAAAAAACTAATATTTAATATATATCTATTAATCTTGGTCAAATCCGTTACATTCACTAATTGAAACATATTATAATGGAGTATTTCAAGCCATTAAATAGGGTTTATTAATTATTAACCTTGGTCAAATCCGCCACACTCACCAATTGAAGCATGTTATAATGGAGCATTTCAAGCCATTAAATAGGGTTCATTAATTACAACCCTAATTTTTTTACCTTAATTATATTATAATTGAAGGTAGTTATGTAGGAGATAGTTATGCAGTAAAAGTGGAAATGCATGACCTCGAAATAACCAAAGAAAAAAATGTATGGAATATTCATGGACCATAAGCCATCAATGGTAAACCCTACAATGACCAAATCAAAATTATCTTAACTATTATAAGATTAACCATTAACCCAACACGGTCTCCAGATTCACGGGACCAAATATATTGCATGGATGGGGTTGCTTGATCTCTAATCTTAAGTATTTGAGTTTTGCTGCGATATTTAATGGGTATAATTTGTGGGTGTATTAAAAAATGCAATTTTAGTAATAAAAAATTGTTTTCTTGAAACTATATTTGATTTGGTTCAAAATATAGATTGATGAAACCTTTTATATTGAATAGATCAAATTGATTGCAGGATGGGGTTGATTGTAATTGTTGCCCCTAGAAACCCATGGGGTTGATTGTAGTTGTTTTTCCTAGAAACCCTCTACAACTTAGTATGTGATAAATATTCATATAACATAACACATTAAAATAACAATAATAATCAATTAATTAATAATAATAAAATTTAAAAAATAAATAAATTATGTGTTCCATTATATATATCTATGAAGATTGTCATGAAATGAATACTATCTTGTGATGTGAAGATGATCCCATAAACAAACCATGTGTTTTAACTTGGAAATAATAAATAGAATGACGAAAAAAGTATTTATGCACACTACAAATTTATTATAGAAACTTTAAACTAGGAAAACTAACATTTAATAGATATCTATTAACCTTGGTCAGATATGAAGCATATTATAATGAAGCATTTCAAACCATTAAATAGGATTCATTAATTACAACCTTAATTTATTTTCCCTAATTAGATTACAATTGGAGGTAGTTATTTAGGAGATAGTCATGCAAGGAAAGTGGAGATGCATGACCTCAAAATAGCCAAAGAAAAACATGCATGGAGTATTCCATGGACCAGAAACCACCAATGGTAAACCCTACAGTGACTGAATCAAAGTTATCTTAACTATTCTAAGAGTAACCCAACACCTTCTAGATTCACCCAACCAAATATATTGAATGGATGGAGTTGCTTGCTTGACCTCTAGTATTAAGTATTCGATGGAATTATATGAGAATTATTTGGATTATTTAAGGATGTAGTTTAAACATGTCACCCTGTGGGTGTATTAAAAAATGTAATTTTAGTAATAAAAATTTGTTTTTCTCAAATTATATTTGATTTGGTTTAAGATATGGAGACCCTCTACAACTTAGTATGGGAGAGATGTTCATGTAACATAAGGCATTAAAATAATAATAATAATAATTTAATTAATAATAAAAAAATTAAAAAAAATATATGTGTTCTATTATATATCTATACTACAACCTAATATAAGGGAGATGTTCATGTAATATAAGGTATTAAAATAATGATAAAATATTAAAATAATAATAAAAAATAATAAATAAATAAAATAATAGAAATTTATGTTTAGCTTTTAATTTTAATTTATTGAGTTTATGATTTAAAAAAACTTTAAGCATTAAATTAGTTAAAATTAGTTAGGTTTGGACATTGTTTAAATAATTTAGACATGTGTGTAATGAAATTTTGTTAAGAATTTTTTTTTAATGAATTAAAATTTTGTATAGATAATAATATATTATTTTTGAACATAATATAATATGTATAATTCATTAATGATATATTATTTATAAAATTAATATAATATATATCATATTAATTTATTAATGATATATATTTTTTAAAATTAATATAATACATATAATTTGTGTTTTTATTAAAATGAAAATATTTTTTTTAAATCTATAAAAAAATATATCATGTATAATAATTAAACAAAACAATAATATAAAATAAAACAAAATTCACATTTATATCATTGTTTGTTAGAATTAATAATACAAATCAATCTTTAATCATAGTTTTAAACTTTTAATTATAGAGTAATAGAAAATGAATTTTATGATACATTGTTTAAATTTTTATAAATAAATTTTATATATTGTAATATTTTTTTTAAACGAGACTAAATTTGTATTTCATATAAGAAAAAGGACTTGTAAAGCTGAAGCTAGTAGCCATTTCAATTCTTGTATTTTTTAACTTCCTCAAAACAAAGCATATTTCAAGAGCAACATGTACAAATAAAAAATAGGAAACTTTAAGTGAAGGATTTGAAGTATTTACCACTTCCTATTAATTTGCAAGAATAAATTCTTACAAACTCTTTACAAAGGATAATGCAAAAACAAAACATAATTAACTACAATGCATAACTCGCTCTTCACTGAACGCAAAGTTACCTAAGGTTTGTTGAGAACCCGATAAGATTCTTGATTCTACTTCTTTCTCTCTACGCTCTTTATTTGATCACCCGCTCCTTTTTTAGAACTTTTGCAAAGGAAGGATATTTAGAAGCTTCGATATTCACCTCACCCTCCCTTTCTTCACCGACCTTGCCCCCATCATAAGCGTGAAGAGTTGACGATACCCAGATTGGAGTCCCATTCTCATTTGGTGGTGTTGTGGCCATTGGTTTTTGTTTTGATTCCTTTACCTGGGAAGTTACACAAACCCTAGTTTAAGTCTCATCCCTAATATTTGAAGTTATATTCACAGATTTCTTTTTTTCTTTTGTTGAGGAATCTGATTAGAAGTCTCATCTAATCCTTTGAGATTCTTTCTCAACAGGTTCCTCTATCTCCTCCTCCCGAGATTGCAAAACTTCATATATGCTATTGGAGAGATTAGACAGTTGTGACTGAGACCTATTGCTTGGATGAGTCCCCTCGAGCCACTGTTTCTTTTTCCTTCGTGAAACTTGATGGAAATATTGCTTAGAATTGTTATGAGAAGTCGGATTAGATGACAGTTGGGCTTCTTGAGATTTAGTATAGCTATTAGAAAAGTGACCATACTCATGGAAAGAGTTACATTTGAAAGGAACCTGCTCATAATCAAGGTCTTGAAGGTGAATCCATCCCTCCAAAGTAAGTTGAATTGCCTCTGACAATACCTTTTCAAAGTCTATTTTCACATGTATTTTGGCACAAGTGAAAATCTTACCCTTTGGCTCAGAATGAGTTATATAACGACCCACCTTGTCTCTAATGGATTTAAAAGAGTCATCACCCTAGAAGATGAGGGGAAGGTGTCGCAATATGATCCAAATGGGAGCAATATAATTTTTCATGTTAGGATTAAAGTCAAGTTTCTAGTGGGTGATGAAAATTCCCCAAGAACCTATGAGATAGGGACCCGATCTCTAGATCAAGTCCCTATATTTTGTATTTCCAAATAAAACACTATAAAACCATTCCCACAATAGTTCACATAAACAGGATTTAAAAAAATCCAATTCTTAGAGACCCGCTCCTGAACAAACCTAGGACTAGGCCAAAGGCTTATGGACTCACCTATTAAACTTTTCTCCTTCAAAACAATGACGTTCTTTTTTTTTTCACTGAAAACCCCATATCCAGATTGGGGATGAATTCTGATATTTACAAAAATCGACTCTTCTTGCAATGTTTCTCACTAGCTCCTTAGGAGGCTTTGACCGAAGCAACAAAAAATTCCTCGTACAACTCGAGAACTAATATTTTGTCTTCTTTTCAACTGAATAATTTGAATCACATATCTGATCATATTCAAGAGTGGCAAAAACAACGACGTATTATTAAAGCCCAGATTCCTCGAGAAGTTTTTTGGAATGGTTTTTGAAATCCTTTCTGAGGATGTCGTCGTATTAGGGGTTGAGAATTAAGAAGAGGCCATTTACAGGGCCCAATAGTTAGACTTGTTTTACTCCCAATCTAGGGTGTTATATGAGATCTTTCCTAACACACCAACGTCGGACACTAGCCCAAAAAAACCCAGGGTGGGACCACATGTCGATGGCATGGATGGTTGTGTTGAGAATGTCATGACAAACCAAATGAGAAAATTGTATTATCCTCCTATAGCCCCATATGCCACTACCTCTACTTCTACCCCACTTTAATCCTCCGATGTCCACATTGTATAGACATCCAACCCAAAGGGTAACCAACAACTCACAAGAAAGAAAAAGAATAAGAATAAGAAGGGAGGTGGAGGAAATAACACAAACAATAACAATAACATTGTGAGGGGTAAAAAAGGCCAAAAGAAGATCAAATTCCCTTGCAACCTTTGTAAGGAAGACCGTTTGACACATCAATTCTCCAAGCTTGAGGAGGCCCAATGATTGTTGGCACAACACGATGCCCATTAGAAACCCACTATGTTGAATAAACCTTTTCCTCCTCATGCTCAAAAAATGGTGGTTAGTTTCCAAAATAACTTCGCACCTCTGCAAGGGGGAGACCAAGGAGCCCCTCCACAAGGGGGAAACTCAACGAACATTTAAATGTGTGAACGAGATGTTGATCTCTACACGAGGGCTCACAATTATGATATTGCTTCTCTATGGTACCAAAGGGAAAGATATTGCTTCTCTTGAACTGAAAAACCCTCTCCACATAGAGAAACTTGTGGTCAAAGCAATGTCATGCATGCCCTAGGGCATGCTCAAAAGTTTGAAACGCAAATTGAATGTTAGGGTAGCTTAAAATTATTCCATTGTGAAATATTTTCCTAGGCATTGTGCGCTATGTCAACCTTAGAGGTTTTCTAGAGTTGTCCCATGCAAAGGAGATTATTTTTTTTTCGCTATAGGAGTTGTCGATCCCAGAGACTCTCCATTGATAAATTTTGAACCAGAGAATGTGAAGCCTAGGATTTCTCACTTTTCTACTTTCCAAATCCAGGCATTGTATCACAATACTAACATCTTCGGGATAGTAGTAGATGAAGGTGCATCCACTTGCATCATGTCCATCTCTTGTTGCTGAGATATTGGCTCCCCTAAGATTGATCCTTCTCCCACCATGTTAAAATCATTTGAAGAGCATGCATTTAGGCCTCACGGAATCATTCCCACATTCCTTGTTGATTAGAGGGGAAAATTGTTCTGTAGAGGTCAATGCTCCACTCCACTACAACCTCCTCTTAGGATGTAGTTGGTCATATTCCATGACAATTGTAGTCTCTTTGGTATTTTGAGTCATTTGATTTCCTCATCAAGGGAATATCATCACTATTGACTAGTTGTCCTTTTGTCGACCCGATCTAGTTGTATCAATGAGACTTAATGTTCCTTTGATTGAGAATTCCATGAAATCTTGTGAGAGCCTAGGAATTGGGATATATCCTACACTTATGGGAACTTTTAACATCCAAACATCAATAGATTATATTGAATCATCTCCAGCATGTGAAACTAAATCAATCATTCAGATCCCCGTGACCCAAAGTTGTTACTTTCAGGCATCCTATTTCGAGGACCCGTGGGTTCTACTTGATCCTTCTATCTGAATAGGAGAGAATGGCCATGCATGAATGAATATGCCATTATATACAGTTGAAATTGCATATTAGGCCATTCAAGAGGCCTCCATAGACATTGATCTTGTTTCCCCTTCAATAGAGGAGCTATATCATATTACTTCACCCATATGGGCCTTCAACTCTACCATGGACCCTTTGAATATGGATTTACCTTTTGATGAAGCCATCCTTGAGGATATGAGCAAATTCAAGAAGTCGTGGGAGTATTTTCACCATTGCTCATACGTTCTTCCTAATTTGAGCAAAATAGACCATGAAGATTTTTATATTGCCATGGTTGGTCATGTTGATTGGTGTGGAAACCCCCTAGCAACTCAAAGTATATACATCGAGGGGAATATGGGGAACATTTATAATACCATACCAGTCAACATCTTTAGGAATCCAAAAATCCTGGAGAATGTCTTTATCAGGGAAGACTATTTCTCTGATGATATCCAAACCTATACTACCACTTTCAAGGAATTCCACAATGTATTTGCTTGGAATTATGAAGAGATTTCTGGAATTGACCCAAGGATTTTTGAACATGACATTAGAACTTATGATAATTCTAAGCTTGTTCGGGAAAAAATTATGACCTCTCAATCCTTGGAAAGCTTATACGATCAAGGTTGAGTTAGAAAAGATGCTCAAAGCCAACTTCATTTACTTGGTTCCCTTAATTAAGTTGGTATCTAACCTAGTCCCTGTTTATATGAAACATGGAACCATATGAGTTTGCATGGATTTTCTAGATATGAACATGGATTTCCCAAAGGATAATTATTTAACTGCCATTATCGATAAATCACATCATTGATGAGTGTGCCATGAGTGAGATTTTCTCATTTACAGATGATTTTTCCAGTTATAATCAAATCCAAATCTGGACTGAGGACCAACATAAAATCATGTTTATCTGTTCTTGGGGCACTTTTGTTTAACATAAAACACCTTTTGAGCCTTAAAAATGTTTGGGATACCTTCCAACAGGCTATGTCATACACATTCCATGACATCAAGCACATCGTCGAAGCATACCTCAATGATTTGGATGCATGCTCTCGAGATAGAGAAAATCATCCCACGCATCTTTGTGTAGTGTTTGATAGATGTCATTACTAGAGGATTCACTTGAATCATTAGAAGTGCATCTTTTGCATCATGTCTAGGAAATTGTTAGGATTCATTGTGTCTAATAAGGGGATCATGGTTATCCGCTCAAGGTTGAGGAAATAGTTCAATTTCCTCCCCCATTCACTTTACGCCAATTACAAAGACTTCATGGGAAATACTAACTTCTAGAGAAGGTTTATTGAAAATTATGTCAAGGTTACTAAAGGATTCATGTGTCTACTAAAGAAAGGGGCCCCATTTATTTGGGATGATGTTTCTCAAAGATCCTTCGATGCCTTGAAAAAGGAACTTATGTTGCCCTCTCCTGCTTGGTCCTCTAGACTATAGCAGGGAATTTGTATTATACCTTGTGGCATTTGAATCAACCATTAGGATGGTCTCGATTCAAGAATATGATGTGCACGAGAAGCATGTTGTGTACTACCTAAGAAGGAGTATTGTCAGCTCCGAGTTGAGGTTTTCTCACGCTGAGAAGTTGGCTTTCCCAACAATCCATGTTATCTAGTGGTTGCAACATTACATTCTTCTCTGGAAAACCACTGTGATTAGAGATGTGAATCCCTTCCAGTTTGTCTTGACTAGACGATTCATCAAAGGAACTTACAACAAATGGATCGTGATTATATAAGAGTTTGATCTCAAATTTGGATTAGCCAAGTCGAAAAATATTTATTTTTCTTTGAATTAATGTCAAAATTTATCAGGACTTGTGAGGATGAAGTGGAAGTTGACTCATTTCCTGACAAGCATTTATTCCTCATCGCTTTGAATGACCCTTGGTATGGGTATATACCCATATATCTATAGACCCAAAGGTTCCCTCCTGAATTCTCTCATGATGAGTGGCATCATGGTCGTCATCAGACACCACTCTATATATTCGAAGGGTGGTGTTAGCACATGAAATGTACTGAAAGCCACCCTTATTTTTATTTTTTCTTTGTCTAAGTTTTGTTAGGGTCACAACTAGTCTTTGGAGACTAGGTGATAGGTCTTGGTCATTAGGGTCATTTCATAAGTTAAAAAATGGGTTCATTCAGGTCTTGTCCTAGCATATTTAAATATCTTGTTGAGTCATATATGGAGGAATGGGTGATATGGTCAAGTTGGTGTGGTCTCATTATCATCATGGTTTTATCATCATTAATAAAAAATAACAAGCTACACTTCATAATGTTTTAGGTGCTAGGGGGATTTTTTTTTATGTGTAATGGGTCACTCATCACTTATTTTCCCGAATTTGTACCTGTATTGGCCATTAACTGATGAAAACCCCATTCATTGCAAAAGTTCCTAACTTTTTGCAACGAATTTCTAACATATGTCAAATCGCTGCAGAACTATCCCGTTATCTTTTCAGATTGATAATGATAAAACTAGTGCGTCAAATTTTGTGGTGTCCTTTCTTTCATAGGTATTTATCATGGCTCATCATCAAAACATGTTTGAGATATTACCTTGACCATCAACCATTTGAATTTCCCTCGCTGCAAAATTCACACTCGCTGCCAAAACCTTGTCACCGCCCAAGCCTCGTATTTTTTCCTTCATAACGATATTTTCCACTTGGTTCTTAGTCCTTTGTTCATTCCATCAACGTTTTTCTTACTCAGTTTCCATTAGCCATCAATTTTTTCTCCACTGTAGTGAATTTCATTCGCTGCAGAAAACCTAGATTCGTTGCAGAAACCCTGTGATCGCTGCTAAAGCTCATTTCTCAACCATGGAGCACGATAAACATAAGAAGAAAACAAGTAAAGGGGGTGAAATATTCAGGTTTGAACGTCAAGGGTTACATTTGATTGATTCAAACCCAGTGATCAGCGAATATTTTGAGAAGGTTGGATGCGTCATATTTTGTGAGAAGCTACAAGGAGGTCACATGGAGGTGACAAAACAATTTTCTTTGAATTATGATGGGAATAAAACCAGAGTTGGACCACTGGAGATTATGGTTTCATAGAACACCATAGCTACAACCACATAAATACCAATGCAAGGTGGAAATGGTTTAAGGGAATGTATTTAGTTTCATCTTATTGTAATGATTATTTCAATTCTAAGTACCACAATGAGAATTTCTATAAAGGGGTGCCAAGGAGCTACATGTTGAATCACTTTGACAAGTTGCTGAGGGTGATCCAAAGGTACTTCACCTGTAAAGGAATATTTAATATGGTTTACCAGTACCATATCAGGTTACTAATGAATTTCACAAGTAAGGAAGTCCTTAACGTACCTCTTTACTTGTGCATAAGCTTAGGGAAGATCGAAGATAAGGTTCAAGCCAAGACTAATCAAATTGAACACAATTTTTTCCATTTTGGTTTAATAAATATTTTAGTCCTAGAAGAGCTTAATAAAACAAACACATAATGAGACTCTTTTTTATCTTCCATACGGTTTGGTCCAAAATTTCATTGCACTCCTAAAACCAAGAAAACCACCCTTGTGTCAAGTGAAAAGATCATGCAAGCAAGTTCCAACAGACCTGAGAAAGCAAAGAAAAATGATAAAGGACAAATCCCTTCTACAATTGAGACCCCTGAAGGTTCAACTGAAACCATTTCAAGAAAAGAGTCCAAATAAAAGGAGAAAGGTAAAAGAGCTTTATAACAGGTCATGATGAACATCGAAATTGTCACAAAACCCCTGACAGTAGAAGGGTCAAGAAAATGGCAAGAAATCTTGAAATGATCTTTGAGGCAGTGAAATTGGTAAATCCCAAGAAACCTTTTACAATATTAGTTTCAAAAGAAAGGGTCCCTGTGGAGGAACAAATCATTGAGGAAGATATTCACCATAGGGTTGAAGAAGTTGCAAAAGTCAAAGTCACTCCAAGTAATAAAGTGAGATTCAACCCAGAAGTAGTTATGCAAGAGACACCTCAGATGCCTAGAACTAGATATGCAGTTAGAAGTCTAGCATACAATCAAGAGATTAGATTTGAACATCTTATTGGTCATAGATCTGCATCAATGGTTGAAGTTCATTCCTCCCTAGAAGAAAGTGATTTGAGGGTGAAAAGACTCAGAAAACAATTAAGAGAAGCTAAAGATCTCATCATACAGTTGAGAGAATAAAACAAGGATACGAAAGTGAAGATAGATGCACACCTGGATGACTATGAGAAAGTTATTGAAAAGAGCAGAAACATGGTAAAAAGGTCCTTGTATCTCCACAAGCAACTGAAGAATGTATACAAACATAACATGGTTCTGCAAAAGGAAAACAAAGTTCTGAAGAGAAAGATACACAGGTTGGAGGAAGATGTTTCCAAAAGGAATTTGGACATGTTGGCACAACCTGTTGTTAACTAGTATTATACTGATCCAAATCTCAATTTTGAAATTTTGAAACTCATGAAGAACCTAATCCATGACATAAATTTGTATTATGGATTGCTTAGTATGGGTGTTCAAAGTTTTTGCATTCAAAAGGGAAAGGACCTCTTACTGGTATTAAAAATGGTGAAGAAAGTGTGCAATAGGTTTGAAAAAACAGAATTCTATAGAAATTCCGTAGAAAATTTCTATTCGCTGCAAAACAGGCTTACATAGAGTTTCCACAGCGAAATCATGTTCGTTACAGAACTGCTACTGAGGTTTTGCAGCATGTGACAGTTCCCTGCATAAACACACATTCAACCTCATTCTCTTTTAGTTCAAGGTGTCAACACAAAGAGACTCCTCTAGGACTTCAGTAAAGCACGGGGAATAGATGTCTCATCTCAAGATCGAGTGGTTTGATGATTTCTAGAAGAAATTAATGATGTTAGAAAAGATCCTAAAAAATAGGAACTGGAACAGTTTTTGTTATAACTTCTTGTAACTAAATCATAAATGGAAGGAATCCAATGTAGCTTCATCTAATTCAACCCTCTTAGACTAGTAAGCATAGAGATCCTATATATGATGTAATTTTGATGAAGAAAGGGTTGGAATTTTGGAGTTTTGAGACTATTTTATGTATTCTGAAATTCTGCATATGAAAGCTTTGTGTATCCAGATTACAAGATTCTAATATAGTGGATGATTATCCATCTTTGTTCTTATTCAATTATACTCTTTTCCTCTTTCTTTAATGGGATGCTCTGTATATGTGGTACATATATAGCTTATTTTGGTTTTTCTGTGATAAATGATTTGTTACATGATATCATATCCATTAAATAATTTTGTGTTTCTTGGTTGAGAGGTTCTTAGTTAGGAAATATTCTTCAGTGAACTATTCAATCAAAGATGGAAGCAATATTGTTTGGTTCATGGTTGTGTTTCTCATGTTATCTTCAATTTCATTCACATGTTTTCAGGATAGTCAAATGTTGTGTTATCCCTTCTTGTTGGGACATAGGCTATTCTTGGATTATATTGGAGAACACATATCATAATCTTCTCAGATTCTTTCCAGCTTACTTTATTAAAATCATTCTGGTCACTTGAGAACTAAATGGGTGTTAGGATTGTTCTTAAAGCAGAATAAGAACAACTCCCATTGTTCTTAAAGAAGAATAAGAACAACTCATGTTGTTCTTAAAACAGAATAAGAACAACTCCTAGTGATAACATGTGGACCAACTGTTGTTTCACTACTTAAATCATGAAGAAGTAGAAATAATTCTCAATGATTGTCATAGTGGAGCTTGTGGTGGTCACTTATTCGGGTTGGAAACAACCCAAAAGATATTGCACGCTGGATATTTTTGGCCATTGATATTAGAATATTGCATTGATGCTGTCAAAAAATTCCATATGTGCTAGGTTTTCAGGAGGAATATGTGTGCACATCCTACTCAATTTTTTCTTATCATCATCGTTGGCCCTTTCACTAAGTGGGGGGTTGATTTCATGACTTGTCAACTGACTTTGACTAGGGGGAACAAGTACATCATCATGGCCATTGACTACTTTAAAAAGTGGGACAAGGCCATGCCAACATTCTCAAGCAATGGTGAGACAACATCACTCTTCATTTTCAATCAAGTGATAGCTTGGTTTGGTGTGCCTATAGAGATCGTCACTGAACATGGCAGTCATTCCCAAAATAAAATGATGCCCGAATTAGTAGCTATGTTAGGGTTTTTTTAGGAACACTCATCCCCCTATTACCCATAGGTGAATGATTAGGTTGTGGCAGTCAATAAGTCCTTAAATATCATTCTCCAATGAACCATTAATGCAAGTAAATCCAACTGGAACCTAATGATTTTTCTAGCACTTCGGGCTTATCAAACATTTGTAAAAGATGCTACCAATTTCACACCCTTCCAACTCGTTCATGGGGTGGAAGTAGTTCTCTCCATTGAATGAAAAATCCCTTCACTCAAAATAACAATTGAGCTCCTGCCTAACACTTCCACTTTAGAAGACCGTCTCATTCAAATTGAATATCTTGATGAGAAACACAGGGATGCAGCCATGGTGAATGAGTCAAACAAAAAGCATGTTAAGGCTTAGTAGGATAAGTTTGTTCGTCCTCGATCCTCGAGTTTCTATGAAGGAGACTTGGTATTGGTTTATGATCAGGACAAAGATTCCTCAGAGGAAATAAATTTAACCCCATGTGACATGGTCCTTACATTATGAGGTGTGTCCTTAGTAAAGGATATTATGAGCTTGAGGATTATGAGAAAACGTGCTAGATGAGCCCTGCAACAAGATCTACCTATTGAAACCAGAACAACCTCCCATTTATTTTGGTAGAAATAAAAGGCCCATGACACCATGACATCCATACTTTTCTAAATCCTGAATATCCAGATCTTGAAATCCAAAAGTTTTGATAATTCACATTTTAAAGAATCCTAGATCCCGGATGTCCACGTCATTTATCATCTGATAGTTCATGCCCATGTTAAATTTGGTTGCTAACTTGGTCCCACTGTTATCCTACGTGTTTACTATGTGACAACTAACACATCCTAATCTACTTTACATATGGATCCTATATATGCTACGTGTCAGGTTCTAAAACGTTGTTATATGCGCCAAGGTCCATATCGTCGATGCATTCACACACCAATGAACATGGTGAGAAATGAACTATATAAACCCTTTTCTATAAAATATCTAGGTGCATGTGGGGTATTTCCCTCAACTCACAAATCAAGGTCGATATTTTCACAGAAATATAATCAACCACTATCGAGTCATGTTTTTCTATAAGATATAACTTGGGCACACGTTGACCAAATAAAGCAAATGAGGGCTCAATGGAAAGATCAAAATACAAGGAATAATTTGATGAAGATTTTTTGGGCTGAATTGATCTAGAAATTGCTTAAATTGTGACAAATGTCAAACTTTCTGCTATTAGCTAAATTTATGAATTATTCATCAATGTCATTTAATTTTATTTATGCTTTTGCAGAAAAACATATTAGAAGAAACACCAGATATTTGAATAGGAAAAAAATCATGGATGTTTATTAAGTTAAAATATATGGGATACAAAATAAGTGTTTATTTTTGTGTTGATTTGAAGGAAACCGAATCAATTAGAGAGAGAGATTAGAAAATAAATTTTTTTGTAACATAATTTAAATAATTTCCTTCTTTTAAGGGATTGAGTAGAGGAAGAAGACTGACTCCAACTCTTGAGAAAACAAGGTTATAAAATAAGAGTTTTTTTTATAGGCTGAAGGGATGAAAACATCAGTGTTGAGATCGACATATTACTATCAATTTTAATAAGAATTGAATGCCTGATCATTTGGAGAAATTTTTTCAAATGAATGATTTAATTGAATTGAATCATTTTTTTGTGAGTTATGCAATTGTAGAATTTGATTTCTTTCATCTAAAATTCATTTTTAATGAAATGCAAATTCTTCAATTGATGAAATCAGATATAAGAATGCATATGTTGTTACATATAATTTATTGTTTGCAAATGCTTCATATATCTATGCTTGAAAATTTATTGAATTAAGGATCTGTTTCATTAATCAGTAATTTAAATTGTCTTTCTTCTATCTAATTTAATTACACTCACTCTTAGCTAAGATAGTTATGATTTAATTAATTATAATTTTTAGAAATAGATTTATAGTTGTTGTTATTAGATTTAGATTTCCCTTTATTTGAAGAAAATCTCATCAAATCATTGATATTAGATCGATTTTTCTATTTTAGTGGCAACCAGGCCCACATTCTGAAGGAGATCTCCATCCCAAATGAGAGTGAGTCTAATTGGGAATTTCCATCAGGTGATTCTGCATCGTTGGTGGTAGGAAAATTTTCAACCGTCAACAATTTTGGCACTAGAATGAGGGACGAGTGACATGCATGTCCAGTAGAGCACCTCATAGTACTAATCCATCCTGGTCATCTCGTACCAAATCACCTCAAAGGAGAATCCCAAAATCTACTAGTGGAGTTTCACAACCTAAAAAAATCATGATATACATTTCACCTATTCCTTTTGAAAATACATAGGAGTTAGAATCACAAAGCAACCTTGTTTCATCATCCCTAATTGAACCTATAGATTCTGCAATTTTTTAAGAGATTTCAATAATTAATACTTAGTTACAATTATCTAGAGTTTTGACAAGAGAACATAGTAAGGAAATTGGTCAACCACCTACTCAGTTTACAGTTTTTGAAAAAATTAAACAACCTAAGAAAGACAAAAATTGTGAGTTTACTTACATCTATGAAACTAATCCCCTTGCTCAACTTTCAAACATATTAATGGGAATAGAAGATCCTAACGATTCAAAAATTGATTTTCAATCAGGATTTGGTTCTGGTAAACCACCATCTCCCCTAGAGAGTCCTCCTCACACTCCTCGTGGATCTCAACCAGTGTCTTCACAAGGAAGTCCCACACAATCTCATTAGGGAAGTCTAAGGCAATCCCCAAGAAGAAATATGTCTAATTTACCAAGGAGACCATGGGTTGCAACAAGATTTGATGCAGTGTCAGGAGTTTATCATGATCTTTCTAAGCATCCAAAAAATATTTTACCCAACTTTGATCTCGATAATAAAGAAACACATGAAGATCATGTAAGAAAAATCATGTCAGTAATTAGTTTAATGAGTGTACAACATGAATATGTTGTTTGTCGGTTGTTTCCATATACTTTTGAGAGAAAATCATCTACATGGTATTTTTCATTACCACAAGGATCTATTACCAATTGGAATGATTTTGGAATTGTATTCATGAAGAAATTTGGTGAGGATAAAACTCCAACAACATTGGTGTTAAAATTACCTGGAATTAAAATGAACCCAAAGGAAAAGATAAAATATTCCAATCAAATATTATGAACACTAATGAATAAAAGTTATGAATATTCTAGACCTTCCAACAGTGCAATCATTGAATTTTATACTACATCTCTACTTTCATCAATTTCTATCTTTGTTAAAAGTGTTAGGAAAAACACATTAGCTTATACTTTTGAAGAAACATAGGATGCAGAAAAAGAAATGATGAGCATTGAAGGAAAGCCACCAATAGAGGAAAATATAACTTTTCAACTTAGAAAGAAACAATTCAAAACCACAGATGAAAAGAAATATAAAGAAACTATAGACATGGATAGTCTTCAAAGAATAATAAAAAAATTCTCAAATGACATTGTAGATCTATAGAAAAGTTTAGGTGAAGGTTCATCCTATAGAAAGCCATGGAGACCTCCTTTCGGACGAAATAATCCACCTCCCAATAATCATAAACCTTCTCCTGAAGAAATACAACTTGAGGAATTTTATCAAGATCATTATTGCAAAGCTCATAATGCAAATCATTCTGAGGAGAACTGTCTAGGATTTATAATGATCCGACAAGATCTTTTATACGACAATGGTTGAGTTATTATGCATGCGTTAATTAACCAATTAGGGCGTGAAATGAAAGAGGAAGAAATATGACAGCCACATAAACATATACAAATCTATAATAAAGCATAAAACAACAAGAAACCATCACACCAATGTGATAACGAAGTTCGACAATCTCGCCTATGTCTCTGGGCCTTTGTCTCAGTGGGTGAGGCTTTCTTATTTCTGTTCAAAGATTTAAAATGGAATCATAGCAGTGCCAAAAGGTTACAAAAATGATCTGGTCTTATTCTACCAGATCTATAGAACCCAACAAAAGAAATGAAATTGAAACCAGATGACTGGAGCTCCCAGAAATGGCCCGCAAAGGTGCGCTCCTCAACAACTTCCCTGCATAAAAATGGCTTTGGCTTGGAAAATATTGATCATAAACCTGCTATGACTGTCCTCCCATGGCCTCAATAAGGCATGGTTTATATAGATCTGAAGTTGGTAACCATTTTCCTTTCCTAGACAACACTTTTCATTTCCAATTTCGCTTAACACATATATGTTGCTTGAAGTTCTTGCAGCTGTAGCGACCAATTTCCCTGAACCTTCTTTTCTTATCTCACACTTTTGTGAATCGAAAGTAACTTTATGACCTTGGTCACACATTTGACTCACACTTAAAGATTATGTTTCATATCTTTTTACTAGTAGAACATTTTCTAACCTTGCATTCTTGTTCCCAATTCGGACTGTGCCTTTCCAGTGATTTTGGATGAATCATCCTTTCCAAGGAGACTCATCCATATCTTTCCTCTCGTAATGAAACTTGTCTCTATCACTGTCATGTGTTTTGAACATCCATTGTCAACTTATAGCTCCGTTTCTTATGTTTAGCTTGTAAAGTGACGTGCATTCTTCATTGCTATGCGATCTTGCTTTCTTATCCAATGTTTTAAAGTTCTTGTTTGTGACTCTGTTGAGGGTTCTTTAGGGAGGGATTGTCATTCTGCAATTTTTGGCCATGTATCCAAAAAATTTACAATTGTAACAACATTCCCCACTTCGATTCTTGGGTTCAAAACTGTTGTAGCTTCTTCTCTGTGTTTCACTGGTCTTCTTGAATAACCCTTTGTGTATGGCTCTCAAAGTAGTTATTGTTCTGATGTAGCTCTGTTTCTATTTATGTCCAAAATTATTACAAGCGTAACATAAACCAAAATATAGTTTGATACACGGTAGTTGAAGATCTCTTATTGAAAGGAGGAACTCTTATGAATCTTTCTTCTTCTTGAGGCCCATATATCTATTGTTGATTCTGAATCCCGAATTTTCTTGGTGGAGGAGTGTTCCTGCAATCTTCCTTGTATATCTTTTTATCCCCTTGATTGTTTATAACTTTTGGATTTTTTCTTTCTCTCTTGTTTGGAGCTTGATCTATTTTGTTATGATTGTCAAGTCCAGGACTTGTCAAGAGATAAGATTGCAGTATAATAGTAATGCATCGAACTTTGAGCTGTGCATTTTTTTGAATATCCTTTCTTGATGTGACGACAATCTCTCCTTCCAGGTTTCCAATGATCTCGTCCCTTTCTTCATTCTTTGAGGTATGCTAATTCTTTTATCTTCTTCTATTTGAACCTTCAATTTGTAGTCATTTGTTCTAGTTCTTGATTATTTTCTTATCTAGTTCTTCCTTGTAGTTACTTGTTTTCTTCTTTTCTCTTCGATAACTTCAAGCACTCATTAATTCTTCTAGGAAGTCAACTTCTGCCTCAACTTCACTTCTTCATATGATTCTTCATATTCTTCTTGAGTCTTCTTTATCAGGAGTCTTCTCGCCATGAATAGAACTCCTCCTTGTTTCACTATCTTGACTTCATCTTCATCGATGATGAGATGTCTTCTTTGGTCTGAAAGTTTTCTTGAAAACTTTCTTTATGGATCTTTGCATATGTTTATACGCTTTTGAGTAACCTTCGTAATTTCTCTTTTTCTTATGAGGACATTTGTTAGCAAAATGACCAATACCATCCTAATTAAAACAAATTAAAAGGAAGCTTACCTCCATGCCTACATTGGGTTCCCTTGTTCAGTCTTTTGTGAAGTTAGCCACTTCTTCATCATCTTCCGAGACGAAGTTGTTGCTGCTATATTCTTCTTGTTCATTTTTCTTTGCTTTGATCTTTTTTGGATGCTTTGGTACACTTCTTTTACATCTTGATTTTCCTATTCACTTCTCATCTCATATCTTGTGAATATTCCATATGGTCCGTCCATGCTTATTGTTTTTAGATCCGATCTTTCTTCTAGTCATATCTTAGAGTTGAATCTCATAGGAGAGATCTTAGTACCACTTGAACAATTACAAATTCTTGATTTCTTCTCCCAATCCTGATTGCATTCTTTATTTCCATTACAGACATGTAAGAAGTGGGGCTCGATATCTTCATCTTCTTCATTTTTTAGTTTATTCCAGTGACCTCACCTTAGGGTTGAAGCTTTCTTTATTTTGACTTTGATCCCTCACTTAAATATTTAGAAGGTTGAAATCTCTTTAAGCTTGATTTACAATGTGCAACTTTAATTTGACTACCGTATCATTGAGACCATTCAAAGTGCATTTATGGATTGGAATTATTCTCCAAGAGTTTCATTGCTTTGTCCTTGTTCATAGCAGTTATTTGTGTATCCATCTACAATTGATTACCAAACTTGAGGAAATCCCTGTACTTTGTATATGCCTTCGTCTTAACTGCTCCAAAAACATGCTTACGTATCAAGCATGGTGATTCCATTTTTATCTGGTGGTACTCCATGATCTACTTTCGGTGATTAAAGTAGTTTACGGAGGAACACATCGTGCCAATTGTGGATTACTGAGGGGGTGAATCGGTAATAGCATTAATTACTAATCCTTTTTCTTCAAATGTTATATCAGTAATAGAATTGTGTCAATATTGAGTATGGTAATAAATGACAATCTTACATGCGGTACCGATTATTTCGTGAAACCAAATCGGAACCACATAATGTTTTTCTTACATAATGTCTTGAAAAAATTACATTCATTGGAAGCACCAACTTCCTTTGTTTTCGAGTGGAGGCTCAACCTCCTAGTTTCTTAGACCTGGCAGGAAGCTCAACTCCCCAAATCTCACGGCTACAGCGAGAGGAGGCTACAACCCCCAATGTTCCGGCTACAACCACATCCTTTTCCCATCTGTAGAGTAGAGATAGTGGAATCCAACATCACTATTATCAACGTAGAGATGTACCGGCTGTAAACTGTGCCAATGAAATCCGGACCGTACATCCTTTTGTACCGCCAAACAAGTTGCATCAACTAGCGCCAACTTTGTAATCAACGTACCATAAATGGAGTGCATTAACCATGCCAGCACGCGTAATCGGCTTGTACCATGAAGGGTCGTCAACCATGTGCACTTGGTAATGTGCAATCGTATTGTCGGCTACTCATCAAATATGACTCATCAGTATGTACCAATCATGTTTCAAGTACTTATAAACTATGACTTATCAATATGTTTGCCAACTCATCAGCTACTTGTCTCAACCAATGGCCTCCAGCTTATTTTACCTCAACCAAAGCCCTCCTGAGAATTTCATTATCAAATATGATTTGTAGCTCTGTAATAGATCTGGGGTATATGATCAAATTGCCATGACCTTCTTTAACTTTTAAAACAAGAGACTACCATTTTCGTCAAATTTTCTTTAGTCTCACGTGACCTGGATTTTTGGATTAGTCACCCAGCTAACTTGAAGTAATCATAACTTGAACCCATATGTGTATAAATATCTGAAACTGATATACAAATGTTCTTTAGTGTGTTTTGTAATTCCTCCAGGTTTTCACTACTTGGAACCTAAGAAAATGAGTTATAGCAACAATGACAAACCTTGCTGAATTCTGAAGCATTCTAGAACTGACCTTGTAGAGGCGATACCCGCTTTGCCTAAAATATTTGATGAAATGATCTGAGAATATTACACAACATACTATGGGTGTACCCTAACTTTCAACACATTTTCTCACTGAATTTGGATCTTTAATGAAGGAGTTATGACGTTTTGAAACCACCCTGATTTTGACTAGTTTCAGGTGACCACAAACCCTATTTTCAAAGAGTGTAACTCCCAAAATACAACGACCCACAAGATTAATTTTAACCACGAATACTTGGATATGTTGTCTTGCATAGCAGTTTTCAGGATCTGAGATCTCAGAAAAGGAGTTAGCGAAAATGGTGAGATGACCTGAGTATACCTTAGAAGCATTATCAAAAGAATTTTATCCTTCCTTACATTTCGGCTTCTTTTCTTCAATTTCCTCAAATGCTCGCTGATATCATTTGGTTGCCTAAGACACCTATAGATATTCAATATTCTCAAGTGTGATTCAAATGAGAGAGCCTTTAGCGTCTTATTTATACTCTCCAAGTACTTCCTTAAAACATCTTCTAGGTCCTTGGCCTTACTTTCCTTATTTTATGGTTGGGTCCACTTCTAATTTCTCCATTAAATTATTGATAAGAATTTTATTTTGTATTTACTTTGAATTATAATACATAATCACTTCACTTTATTATTTACCTTTTAAATCTCTTAAACCACTTTGATTACTTTACGACCTTTTGGGGCCTACGTTGACGCATATATGAGACCCCTCCAACTTCGTAAAGGCCGGTAACTCTCTAACCGTAGGGTGTTATGTGACGTTCACATACCACTAAGTACGCGACATGTAATATCCATATAGAATAGTATTATCTGAAAATATATCATATCTCATTACGTTACCCATCAAACAAACTTGGGTCCATTACCCAGGCCTTACAGGGTCTCAACTTCTCATGGACATAACTCTCTAACCATGAGAGATTATGTGACATTCCACGTACCAATGACATGATGGAACCTATCAATCTAGGATATTTTCCTGACAAATTCCTTTCTTCATCTCATTATTCCACAATTAAGCGTAGATTCTCTTACTCCACAAAGCGTCTTCCGGTGAGGATTTTCACCATAAGGATACTTTGGAGTTAATCATGTTACTTCTTATAAACCATGAGAAAAATAATAATGAGTCATATTTGCATGGAAACTGCTATTAAGTCCATTACCAAACCTTTTATACGGTCTTTCTTCGAGGTTGACATCAATGACAACTAATTTTAATCAACAATCTCCCCTTTGGCATTGATGGAAATACTCTGATGCAACATGAAATCATGTCACTCATGCTCCCCGAGAACCATTGCCTCTACGTCCCTCGACATTCGATAAATCTCTCCCCTTTGTCATCAATGTCAAGGTATCTTTCCATCACGGAACGCTCCCACAGTATCCTCTTATGAGGTGCTTCCCTCGTTATTACATCTGAACATATAAGATAAACATTCAAAAGGCATTCATTTGGAGTAGAAATAACTCAAGTCTTTGGCAAAGATATTCAAAGGCTTCCCATGGAAGTGGTTTGTAAATATCTTCCACTTATTCTTTGTGCCCACATACTCAGCTTTGATTTTCTTTTTAAGCAGCTTTGTTCCCGTAGAAAGTAATGCTTGATTGGAATGTGCTTAATTGTTGGAGTGCATCGGGGTTTTGAGATCTTACGTGCTTGTATTATCTGTATATTGGAATGGGCTCATCATACTCAACTTTGATATATACACCGTCAAAGTTTGTTTCATCCAAAGACACGTGGCGCAACTTGTCTTTGCTCTACTTGCAATATACTCTGCCTCCGGTTTGGCAGATAGAGATAGATGATTGTTTCTTGTATACATGATACCAAACATACCTAAATTAGAACATTGCTCCAGCGGTGCTGGCCGGTCAATCAATACAACCTTAATGTCTGCTTACGTAGACCACCGTGATAGATCTTTTCCTTTTTGGATACCATAATCCAAACTTTCATGTTCCTTTGAGATATCTGAAGATCCCTTTCTTTTCTATATGTGATTCCCTTTGAATTGCTACTTGAAATCATTGCCACACAATCCAATACTGCGCTACGTATGGATGTTGTCACATGTTGTAAGCTACCAATCATTGACCCTGTATTGCCTACGTCGTAGACTTTGAATCATCATCTTTACTCAACTTGGTTTGCATGGGGTGATATCAGTTTGCAATCTTCACGTCGAACCTCTTTATCATTTCTCGATATACTTGGTTTGAGAAAATTCCTTGGTTTCTTTGGCATTATCCAAAGTTCGAAGAAGGATAGGTTCTGAAGTAATGACATTTCAAATTCACTGCATGTCTTTTAGATTCACGGCTTATTTTGTCATCATCACTACCAAAGAAATAATATCATCAACATAAACTTCAATTAATAAAATATTATGGCTTACCTTGATAGGGTTACTGCTCGCACCTGTTTCGAACCATAGCTGCCGGATACTATCGGTCACGAATTACCATGCTCAGAACTTTGTTTTGAACCATACAAGGCCTTTTAATTTACACATAGATGCGTGTTCTACGACAAAGCCAATCATACGGTTGTTCAATGTGAACTTCTTCTAGGACATTGGAAAAGCTGATTTACGTCCATCGATATGCTAACATTTGGAACATGCATGGCTAAAAGCAAGCAGTTGCTTCCATTCTGGCAATGGGGCATATGTCTCTTCAAAATGCGTATATCCTTTACATACCAATCTAGCTTTGTTCCTTGTAACGTCATCTTCATTCCAATTTATTCACGAAAATCCGTTTGGGTGGGACGTTCTTATTCTAGTCTTGGTACCAATTCCCCAGTGTCATTTTCTCTATTTGATCCAATTCTTCATCCAGCCTTATTCAAAATTCATCGCTAACATTCTTCAAAGCGGTTTGGTTCAATTGTAGATAAAGGTGCTAGATTATTGTTTGTTACGATGCGAGCGGTTTTCTTCTAGTCTCAACTCACCGCATCTTTGTTTCCCAATAATCGTCGAAGGATGATTCATACACGTACTCGGTTGCTGGGTGTCTTTGGAGATACTTGCTGAACTTTCTCTTATGCCAGCCAGTTCTCTTCATCTTCATCTTCATCTTCCTCTTCTTCTTCTTTTTCATCTTCTTCTTCAAAAGTTGTTCCATTGATTTTGTTTTCTTCTTTCTTTGATTACACGGTATGCACATTTTAATCAATTGTCACGTTGATGCTTTCCACAGCTTTGTTTAATCTTAGATTGTAACCTTGTATGCTTTCCTTGTGCTTGGTGGCAACAGGTATTCCTTTGTCCACCACGAGTCAAACTTTCCCATTCGCCATCTTCTCTTTTGATGCTTGGCATTTGCTTCCAAGAACTGAAGTTAACTTCGTTTTGCCGTTAGCTTCCTTTCCATAGCTCATGGGTTTTCAGTTTGTTTAGAGGCATTACTCTGTTTTATAGATAATATTTCTTTGTATGCACTGCCTGTTTTCAAAAAATATCTATCAACTTTGGATCCATTATCATTTTTAGAATATTTCTTCTTGTCCTATTCTTTCGCTCAGCGACTCCATTATGTTGGGGTGTCCTAATAGCGATGGAGAATTGCCTTTTATTCCATGATTTATGATGTAGTCCATAAATTCCTTTGGGGTGAATTCTCCTCAGTATTCGATCTTAAAGCATTTGATTCTTGAATCCGTCTCATTCAACCATTTCCTTGTAGATCTTGAAATTTTCAAAACGATTTGTTCTTGAGAGAAACAAATTAGCGGTCATTCTTGTATAATCATCAGCCTTAATAACATAAAATTATCTCTCACATTTTAATCCTTTTGTTTTAGTTGGTCCAGCTATATCAATATGCACAATTTACATTAATGGTTTGTTGTTGAATATTTCGCTGATTTGAACTTGGTCTTTGTTTGATTTCCTTTTTGTTAATGCTTGCATAAAGTGTTGTTAGGTTTAGTGATATGGGGCGTTTCCCTTTTGCTTCTCTTTTGCTGACTTTGACAAGGGTTTCAAGAGTAGTGACCCATTCTTCTATGCCATAATAACTTTCATCTTCCTTTCTAGACAACACTTTTCATTTTCAATTTAACTTAACACATATATATTGCTTAGGTTCTTGCAGTCGTGGCGACCAATTTCTCTGAACCTTCTTTTCTTATCTCCACTTTTTTGAATCGAATATATCTTTATGACCTTGGTCGCACATTTGACTCATACTTAAAAAATTATGACCATCTTCTACCAGTAGAACGTTTTGCGCCTTTTCATTCTTGTTCCCAATTGATTGTGCCTTTTCAATGATTTGGATGAATCATCATTTACAAAAGAGACTCAATCATCTCTTTCATCTCGTGTGTAAGAAACTTGTCTCTATCACTGTCATGTGTGTTTGAACATCCACTGTCAACAAACTCCGTTTCTTACGTTTAGCTTGTAGAGCTACTTTGCATTCTTCATTGCTATCTTGATCTTACTTTCTTATCCATACCATTTTCCAAGGTTCTTGTTTGTGACTATGCTGAGGTTCTTTAGGAGGGACTATCGTGCAATTTTAGCCATGTCCAAAATTATTAAATTTAACATTCTATTTAGGTGCTCAAGTTCAAACTTGTTGTGAAAACTACGCTTTGTGTTTCACTAGGTCATTAGATAACTTAACGTATGTCTCTCTCAAAGTAGTTATTGTTCACATTGTTAGCTCTACAATTTACAGCTTATGTCAAATTATTACAAGCATAACATAATCCAAAAAATATAGTTTGATACACGGTAGTTGAAGATCTTATTAGCAGGTGCTCTTATGAATCCCTTCTTCTTCTTGAGGCGTTTATGCATTTGTTGATTGTAATCCCGAGATCTTTTCGGTGGAGGAGTATCCACTGTAATCTTCCTTGTATATCTTTTATCCCTTTTGATTGTTTATGCGTAGCTTTTTGGATTTGTTTCTTGCTCTGTTGTTTGGAGCTTAATCCCTTTTCTTTGGTTAATATCCAAGTTTGGACTTGTCAAGATAATATTTTGACTACTGATAATGTCATCGGAACTTTGGGATTTATTAAGCATATTTTTCTTTTGAATATCCTTTCTTAGTGTGACAATCTACCTTCCGGTTTCCAATGATCCAGATCCTTTCTTCCAAACGTTCTTTGAGTGCTTCTTCAATTCTTTTATCTTCTTCTATTTGAACCTTCAATTTTGTAATCATTTGTTCTAGTTCTTGAGTGTCTTTTTCTTATCTAGTTCTTCTTGTAGTTTCTTGTTTTCTTCTTTTCTCTTGATAGCTTCTATGGCACTCATTGAATTCTTCTCGAGTCAACTTCCGCCTCTTCAAATTCTTCTTCATATGATTCTTCCTTATTCTTCTTTGGAGTCTTCTTTATCAGTCTTCTCTGCCATGAATAGAACTCTCCACTGTTACTGACTTCATCTTCATCATTAGGATGTCTTCTTTGGTGTATAAAGTTTTCTTGAAAACTTTCTTTGAAGTTCTTTTACCTTTATATGTTTGTACGCCTTTTTGAGTAACCTTCATCATTTCTCTTTTTCTTAGCGGAACCCATTTTGTTATAAAATGACTAATTCTCTAATTAAAACAAATTAAAAAGGAAGCCCACCCTCACATGCTTACCGTTGGTTCCCTTGTTGATCTTTGATGAAGTTGTACTTTTTCATCATCTTACGAGAACGTCGTTGCCTCTTGCTATATTATTCTTGTTCATTTTCTTTGCTTTGATCTTTTGGATGCTTTGAAATTTGTTTCTTTTATCACGGTTTCCTGTCGAGTTCTCATCTCATATGCTATGAATATTCCCATCACGGAGTTCATCTATGCTTATTGAGTTTAGATCCGATCTTTCTTCTAGATCTTGATATCTTAGGGTTGAATCTCATAGGAAGATATCTTAGAACCCAACTGAACAATTATAGATTCTTCATTTCTTCTCCCAATCCTACGAATTTCATTCCAACTGTTTCATCGAATCGTAAGAATTAGGTTGCGATATATTCATCTTCCTTCTTTTTCAGTTGTTCCGGTAGAGCCTCTGTAAGTTTGAAGCATTTTTTGTTTGACTTTTGAATCTCCTTCATAAATATTTTGAAGCTTGTCCCAAATATCTTTAGCGGATTTACAATGCAACTTTGGTGAATGCCATTATCATTGAGACCATTCAAAGTGCATTTATGGCTTTGGAATTATTCTCACCGAAGTTTCTTTGCTGTCACTTGTTGAATTGCGATAGTCTTTGTGTAATCCATCTAATTGGTGCCAAACTTAAGGAAATCCAGGTACTTTGTATATATACCTTCATCCTTATGCTCCAAAGCATGCTTACGTCCATCAAACTATGGTATTCCATTTTATATGAGTTGGTACTCTCCGATCTACCTTTAGGTGGTTAAGCGGATTCCACGAGAACACCTTTCGATACCAATTGTTGGGATTCTTTGAGAGTGGTCGATGTCGCAGTAATAAATCCTTTTTCTTCAAATGTTATATCAATGTAGAATTATTATCCAATAATGGTGGTAATAAAATAAACAATCCGCACATGCAGTACACACCCGGTGTTTCTGGTGACAAATTGGAGAAAATGCATAATGTTTTTCTTATGTAATGTTGAGAATTACATTCATTGGAAGCACCAACTTCCTTTTGTTTTCTAGATGCAGGCGGAAGGAGGCTCCAACCTCTAGTTTCTCGGGGCTATTTGAGAGCTCAACTCCCAAATCCTGCGGCTACAATGAGGAAGGAGGCTACAACTAATGTTCTCCGGCTATTCGAGGAAGGTGCTTCGACAATCCTTGACTTGTCTGCCGCCCTAAAGTAGAAGTAGAATGGTGAACCAACGTACTATCTTGTGACAGTATACGTATAAACACATGCCAATAAATCTGAACCATGCATCAACGTACCATAAACAAGTGCATCAACCATGCACCAACTGTAATCAACACGACACCATAAACAAGTGCATTAACCGTCCACCAACCTGTACCAAACAAACAGTAATCAACATGTACCATAAAAAGTGCATCCAACCATGTGCCAGTATGTACCAATCGTATGTCAACTACTCATCAAATATGACTCATCAATGTGTACCAACATCATCAATATACACCTCATGTATAATAAGCCAACTCATCAACCTTGTCTAATATGTATAACGTTTTACCTCGAAAACCCTCATAGAATTTCATTATCAAATCCCGGTTGTAGCTCGTAATAGATCACGGTATGATCACATTCTAGCAAACCTTCCTTAACTTTAAAGAAACAAGAGACTAGCATTTTTCGTAGAATTTTTCTTTAGTCTCACGTACCTAGTTTGGATTAGTCAACAACCTAACTTGAAGTAATCATAACTTTGTGCCTAGTTTTGGATTAGTCAACAACCCTAACTTGAAGTAATCATAACTTTGAACCTGTAATGTATAAATATCTGAAACTGATATACAATGTTCTTTAGTGTGTTTTATGCAATTCCTCCAGGTTTCACTACTTGGAACTTCTCAGAAAAGGAGTTATAGCAACAATGACATACCTTGCTGAATTCTGGCTTATTCTAGAGAGCGACCTTGTAGAGCGTGCCCCGCACAAAATATTTTATGAAATGATATGAAACTATTACACAACATACTACAGAATGTACCCTAACAACGACATTTTTTTCTCACTGAATTTGGATCTGTTATGAATAATTTATGACGTTTTTACCCGAAACACCTGATTTTGACTAGTTTCAGGACTGGCCACAAACCCTATTTTCCACAGAGTGTAACTCCCAAAATAAAACGACCCACAAGCTGAATTTTTAACCACAGATACTTGGATATATTGTATCACTTTCATAGCAATTTCAGGATCTGAATAATTATAGAAAAAAAGTTATAACGAAAATGGTGAGATGACCTGAAAATAACATACCTTAGAAAGCACCATCAAAAGAATTTATCCTTCCTTGCATTTCGGCCTTCTTTTCTTCACTTTCCTTAGAATTCCGGATTAGATATCATTTGTATACCTTAGAAACCTATAGATATTCAATATTCTCAAGTGTGATTCAAATGAGAGAGCCTTGCCTCTTATTTATACTCTCCAAGTAGCTTCCTTAAAAACATCTTCTAGGTCTCTTGGCCCCACTTTCCTTATTTTATGGTTGGGTCCACTTCTAATTTCTCCATTAAAATTATTATTGAAACAATTTATTTTGTATTCACTTTGAATTATAATACACTCATCACTTCACTTTATCATTTACCTTTTAAAATCTCTTAAACCACTTTGATTACTTTGACCTTTTGGGGCTTCTAGATGACATATGAGGGTCCTCCAACTTCGTAAG